>WNWK01056017.1:0-11119 GCA_009830355.1 Cherax destructor
CAGTTTTCAGTGTAGACGCCCAGTTGTTAATTCTTATGCCTAGTTCAAAAATTATTATTGTTCTTAACTAGGGAGGTGGCAACCAGAGCAGATGCAGCCCTGCCAGAAGACTCCTGTTTAGATCCATCAGTGTATATAACTTGTGATAACTTATTACTACCAGCTAGGCGAGAAATTTCTTTTTGAGCAGTTGCTTTAACAAGTGATTTAAGGAAGGGATTACTAGCAATGAGCTTCTTGGGAGGGACTTGCAGGCATGTGATATTAAATGAACACATCTTCCATTGAGGGGTGAAATACACATTCCTTGTAGAAACATCGTATAATGATGAGAATTATACGAGGGTGTTGCCAGAAAGATCAGCTATTTTTGGTAAGAAAACTCAATTTTCGTATTTTTCGTTTTTTTTTTTTCCTCAGCGCGCACAGACTGTCAGGGGCGCCTTAGCCATATCTGCCCAGGCCTTCTTGCAAACCCTTTGACCAGGCGTGAGAACGTCATCCTCAGATGTCCCACTCGGCCTTTTACGGGATTCCCCCATTGCCTCCATATCCTCCCTCCTGTGCCCTCAACACCAAACTCCTGAACTTTCAGTGGTGACAGTACCTCACTCCCAACACAACTCTCCCTCCAAAACTCACCAGAGGCACCTCCAGTCCACAGCACCTTGCTGTAGACCATCACCCAAAGGACTATCCAGCATTGTCCTTAGTCCTCCAACAGAGGCTCAGACAATGCAAGATCCAGCACTCCCTGGCCAGGTCCCTCCTCAGTACTTTCAATCACCGGTCCCTGTGATGCCAACGGCAGTGTGAAGACACGCTCCTCTGCCCTGTCCACGCGTCACTCCACTTGCCAGTAATGACCATGGTCACATTGTCCTGTACATCACCCTGCACTTCGTCCTCCATGTCCACCTTACGCATATCAGCAATTTGGCGAACCGGCTGCTGTCCATTCTCTTGTCACAGGTCACTACCATATGCCCAGCAGACCCACATATCCGGCATTCCTCAGTTGTCCTGCGTAGGTTACGTACACCTGGGTCCGGAACTCCTCTAACTGACATAAGACGGAATTTGCCTCTGCAAGGTCATTTTAAGGGAAAACGACCCTTCTGGTAGTCCGGCATAAAGACCCTGGGTCCACCTTCCGCTGAAGCTGTGTGGATTATTCCAAACAGGCCAAACGTTTCACGAATATCCACTTCAACCGCTTCAAATTGGACGTTATGAATACGGATCCACGTATAGTAACGGGACACATCCTGAGTCATACTTCAGGCCTGAGTTGACCTCGATCCGTTGCTCCTGGAACTTATCCACCACCCTCTCATATGCACTGGCCACAATAAACTTCACGAAGATCCTCATCGATCCATTGAGCGAGATACCGTATAATTCTTCATTCAGGATCCCGTAAGTATTTTGCAGTATCACTGGTAGGAGCACCTCAGTGTTACTAGGGTAAATTGCCCCTTTCACTACTTCAACACTCACAGTGTTGACTCTGTGTCTGCTGCATTCCGCCATGTTGAGAAAACAAATGGGGAATTAGGGTTGTTCAGACAGCCGGGGGGATATCATTAGCGAGTTACAGCCTGTGCTTCCATCTAGCGGGCTGAGGCAAACCCCCAGTTCTGGTTTGTCTGATGTGTTTTAGTTGCTACTCCTGGAAACTAGTAACCTTACCTGGTGTGGAGTAGAGTTTGGAGAGTCAATTCACCTCCTCTCTTCTCCTGATCAGGTAGGGTGATCTACCAGGAGTATTTCTGGTCGTTGTGTTTTTAGGGTTACCAGTAATATCTTACATCTTTAAGTTGGCATACCACCCTTGCTTTCTTAAATGTTATATTTACTTAACTTGTGGTAACCAATGTCAGCCCGTACAGACGCCGAGATATACAGGAGCAAAATTTAAGTCTATTCGACTTTGATTATTTCGACTACTCAAACTCTAGTACGTCTTAATACTTACTACAACCAAGTGGCATAGGAGACTCCCTAACATTTGCCCAGGATAACCTTCACCATCTCTGTATGTGTGTGTACTCACCAAATTGTGGTTGCAGGGGTCGAGACTCAGCTCCTGGCCCCGCCTCTTCACTGATCACTACTGGGTGTCTTCTCTCCCCGCTCCATAAGCTTTATCATATCTCGTCTTAAAGCTATGTATGGTTCCTGCCTCCACTACATCACTTGCTAGACTATTCTATTTCCTGACTACTCTATGGCTGAAGAAATACTTCCTAACATCCCTTTGACTCATCTGAGTCTTCAACTTCCAATTGTGACCCCTTGTTTCTGTGTCCCCTCTCTGGAACATCCTGTCTCTATCCACCTTGTCTATTCCCTGCAGTATTTTGTATGTCATTATCATGTCTCCCTAACCCTCCTGTCCTCCAGTGTTGTCAGGCCGATTTCCCTTAACCTTTCTTCGTAGGAAATTCCCTTAACTCTGGAACTAGCCTTGTCGCAAACCTTTGCACTTTCTCTAATTTCTTGACATGCTTGACCAGGTACGGGTTCCAAACTGGCGCTGCATACTCTAGTATGGGCCTGACGTACACGGTGTGCAGTGTTTTCAACGATTCCTTACTAAGGTATCTGAACCCTATTCTCAGGTTTGCCAGTCGCCCGTATGCTGCAGCAGTTATCTGGTTGATGTGTGCTTCCGGAGACGTGCTTGGTGTTATACTCACCCCAAGATCGTTCTCCTTTAGCGAGGTTTGCAGTCTTTGGCCACCTAACCTATATTCTGTCTGCGGTCTTCTTTGCCCTTTCCCGATCTTCATGACTTTGCATTTGGCGTGTTAAATTCGAGAAGCCAGTTGCTGGACCAGGTGTCCAGCATGTCCAGTCTCTTTGAAGTCCTGCCTGATCCTCATCTGATTTAATTCTCTCATTAACTTCACATCGTCTGTGAACAGAGACAATTCTGAGTCTATCCCGTTCGTCATGTCATTCACATATACCTAGAATAGCACTGGTCCTAGGACTGACCCTTGTGGGACCCCGCTCGTCACAGGCGCCCACTGTGATACCTCATCATGTACTATGACTCGTTGTTGCCTCCTGTCAGGTATTATCTGATCAAATGTAGTGCTCTTCCTGTTATACACGCCTGATCCTCTAACTTCTGCACTAATCTCTTATGAGGAACTGTGTCGAAGGCATTCCTGCAGTCAAGAAAATGCAATCAACCCACCTCTCTCTCGTGTCTTACATCTGTTACTTTGTCATAGAACTCCAGAAGGTTTGTGACAAGATTTGCCTTCCATGTGTGTGTATATGTGTGTGTGTACTCACCTAATTGTACTCACCTAATTGTGGTTTCAGGGGTCGATACTCAGCTCCTGGCCCCGCCTCTTCGCTGTCCGCTACTGGGTCTCTGCTCTCCCTGCTCCATGAGCTTTATCATACCTCGTCTTAAAACTATGTATGGTTCCTGCCTCCACTATATCTTTCTCTAGACTATTCCACTTCCTGACTACTCTGTGGCTGAAGAAATGCTTCCTAACATCCCTTTGACTCATCTGAGTCTTCAGCTTAGAGTTGTGTCCCCTTGTTTCTGTGTTCCCTCTCTGGAACATCCTGTCCCTGTCTACCTTGTCGATTCCCCGCAGTATTTTGTATGTCGTTATCATGTCTCCTCTGACCCTTCTTTCCTCCAGTGTTGTTAGTCCTATTTCCCTCAACCTTTCTTCATAGGACAGACCACTGAGTTGTGGAACTAGCCTTGTCGCAAACCTTTGCACTTTCTCTATTTTCTTTACGTGCTTGACCAGGTGTGGGTTCCAGACTGGTGCTGCATATTCTAGTATGGGCCTGACGTACACGGTGTACAGTGTCTTGAACGATTCCTTGTTTAGGTAACGGAACGCTAATCTTAGGTTTGCCAGTCGCCCATATGCTGCCGCAGTTATCTGGTTGATGTGTGCCTCCGGAGACGTACTTGGCGTTATACTCACCCCAAGATCTTTCTCCTTTGCCGAGGTTTGTAGCCCTTGTCCACCTAGCCTGTACTCTGTCAGCGGTCTTCTTTGTCCTTCTCCGATCTTCATGACTTTGCATTTGGTGGGATTGAATTCGAGAAGCCAGTTGCTAGACCAGATGTCAAGCTTGTCCAGGTCTGTTTGAAGTCCTGCTTGGTCCTCTTCCGATGTGATTCTCCTCATTAATTTCACATCATCTGCGAACAGAGACACTTCTGAGTCTATCCCATCCGTCATGTCGTTTACATATACCAAGAATAACACTGGTCCTAGGACTGACCCCTGCGGTACGCCGCTCGTCCAGGCGCCCACTGTGATACCTCATCACGCACCATGACCCGTTGTTGCCTCCCTACAACTGCTGCACCTCTCCTGTCTACAGTATATAAGCTTCCTCTACGCTCATATGTTGTTTTCTATTCAAGATTGATGGACTGACAACATCGACTCAAGGTTGAGGGACTGACCACCTCATTCTCCTCCTGTTCTTCACGATTCTCCTTTGTATGGACTGATGAAGCCACTGTGTGGCGAAACGTTTCCTCAATAAAGATACCCAAGAGTTGCATATGTATCTAATTTACCAACTCATCGGTTCTTTGAACCATTCATTTACGCTCTAAGTCTATCTTCATACGGGAGATTTCTTATACTGTAAATAATTTCAGTTATTCTTCTTTGTATGTTCTCCAATGAATCTATATCCATCCAAAAACTGAGCTGCATAATCCAAATGAGGTCTCACTAGTGATGTATAGAGCTGTAAAATAACTTTTGGACTTCTGTTGCTTATACTTCTTGAAATAAATCCTAGTAATCTGTTAGCCTTATTGCGCACACTTAGGCACTGTTGTCTTGGCTTTAGATTCCTGCTTACCATGACTCCCAAGTCTTTTTCACATTCTGTATGATCAAGCTCTACTTCACCTAGTTTATAAATTCGAGGGATATTTTCATTACCAAGGACTAGTACCTTACACTTGTCCACATTGAACTTCATCTGCCACTTTTCAGACCAAGACATTAATTTGTCCAAATCCTCCTGGAGTTCACTGGTATCCTCCTCAGAATGAATCATACGGCCTATTTTTGTATCATCAGCAAATTTACTCATGTCACTTGCAATTCCTTCATCAAGGTCATTTATGTAAATTATGAACAACAATGGGCCTAAAACTGATCCTTGTGGAACGCCACTAGTGACTAATCCCCATTCAGATTTGACCCCATTAATGGAAACTCTCTGCTTTCTATTGGTAATCCATGCCTCTATCCATGCTAGAACTTTACCTCCTATACCATGAGCTGCCACCTTTCTTAAGAGTCTCTTGTGAGGTACTCTATCGAAGGCCTTACTGAAATCCAAGTAAACTATATCATATTCTTTATCACTGTCTACTGTCTCAAATGTTTTATTGAAAAACGTCAGTAAATTTGTCAGGCAGGAACGACCTCTCGTGAACCCATGCTGAGATTCATTAATCAAATTACGTTCTTCAAGGTGACTTCTAATAATATCAGCTATAATTGATTCTACTAATTTGCCTACTATAGACGTGAGGCTTATTGGACGGTAATTTGATGGAATTGACTTATCCCCTGATTTGAATATAGGAACTACATTAGCTATCTTCCACATCTCTGGCAAAACACCAGTTAGGATGGACGTATTAAACACATTCGTTAATGGCTGACTAAGTTCCATCTTGCATTCTTTAAGTACCCTGGAAAACAACTCGTCGGGTCCCGGGGACTTATTTTGCTTCGTGACAGTAATATTAGTTAACTTGAATTCTTCAGGAACTGAATAATTGTTAATTTCTGGAATCTCATTTACGTCTTCTTGTGTAAAGACTGACAAAAAATAGTCATTAAATAGAGAACACATTTCCAGTTCGTTATCCGTCAGCTGTCCATTCCCAATTTTCAGAGGTCCTACCTTTTCCCTCACCTTCGTCCTATACACTTAAAAGAACCCTTTTGGATTAGTCTTTGATTCATTAGCAACCTTAATCTCATAGTCACGTTTAGCCTTTCTAATCCCCTTTTTACTTCTCTTTTCAACTGAACATATTGGTCAATAAGGTTAACATCTCCTCTTTTGATGCGCCTATAAATTCCTCTTTTATCCCCTAATAGATGTTTTAGCCTCCTGTTAATCCATTTGGGATCGTTATTATTTGACCTAAATTCTCTCTGGGGAATAAATATACTCTGTGCACGTTGTACATTATTAAGAAAAAAATCATAAACGCAGATCCCATCGTAATCGTTAGCTAAATTACCCCAGTCGAGATTAGACAGGTGTTCTCTAAGTCCAATATAGTCGGCAGAACAAAAATCAGGAACTTTTACCGTATTATCCATATTCTCGTACTCCCAGGTAATATTAAAAGTAATGGATTTGTGATCACTTGCGCCAAGCTCTTCAGTGATCTCCAGATTATTTACAAGAGTTTCTTTATTTGACAAGACTAGGTCGAGCAAATTATTACCTCTGGTAGGCTCCGTCACACACTGCTTCAGAAAACAGTCCTGAACTACTTCCATAAAGTCACTGGACTCCAGATTACCGGTCAAAGAAGTCCAGTCAATTTGACTAAAGTTAAAATCCCCTACTATCACTACGTTATTGTGCCTAGAAGCCCTAACAATTTCGTCCCAAAGAAGTCTCCCTCTATCGTGATCCAAGCCTGGAGGTCGGTATATTACACCTAGAATCAGTTTTTCTTGACCTTCTAGAAACTCTACCCAAACAGATTCTGTTAATGATCCATCTATTTTTATGCCTGTTTTTATGCAGCAATTTTTATTTTCTCGTACATATAATGCAACTCCACCCCCTTTCCCATTATATCTATCTACATGGAACAACTTAAACCCCTGAATATGACACTCAGCAATCATATCCCGACTCTTTATATTATACCATGTTTCAGTTATTGCAATGACATCAAAGTTCCCAGCACATGCTACCAAACGTAATTCGTTAATTTTATTTCTGGCGCTTCGACAGTTAGTGTAAAATACATTGAGATGTATCTTCTTGTGAACCTTTTTCATATTCAGCTTTTGTTTTACACAATTTATGTTACTATTATTACCCTGTGTTACTCGATTACTGTTATTGTTAAGATTTATGATGTCAAAGCCTGAATCAATATTTTGACCCTCATTATTCACCATTCCTAAACCCATACCTCTAACTAATCCTAGTTTAAAGCCGTAACAACATCCTTAACTGAGCTAGAGAGAAATTTTACACCTGTGAACCCCATCCCTGGCATACATGTCATTTCGGCTATAGAAGTGGTCCCAGTTGTCAATGAATGGGACTGCATTATCCTTACAGTGTTTGTCCAGCCAGCAATTTATACCAATCGCTCTGGACAGCCATTCATTTCCAACACTCCTTCTTGGCAAAATGCCACATATAACAGGGCACCCCCCCCCCTTCTTCCTAATTATGTCTATTGCTGTCCGGTACCTTCTAACTAAATCCTCACTTCTACGCTTGCCTACATCATTGCCTCCAGCACTGAGGCAGATAATAGGATTGATCCCATTACCGTTCATGATGTTGTCAAGCCGGCTAACAATATCCTCCATCCCAGCCCCAGGAAAGCAAACCCTCTGTCTCCTACTCCTTTCATTCAAACAGAAAGCCCTATCCATGTACCTAACCTGGCTGTCCCCAACAACAACAATGTTTTTACCTTGTTAAGTAAAAGGACACAAATGCAACTAATGTGACATTTTATTGTGGCAACGTTTCGCTCTCCAGGAGCTTTTTCAAGCCGTTACAAGCGATACATGGACACAGAGCGTATATATATACTCTCAAAGTGAGGTGTAATACTAGTGGTGGTAGAAGTAGTAGTGATATAAGTAGTAGTAGTAGTAGTAGTAGTAATACAATAAGGTAGAACAATCAAAAATCACATGGAACACCTAGAGGCTGAACACTTCGCCAACATCGTCCCCTCAAGCGTCACTTGGTTACGTTACGTAGACGACGTTCTCGTAATAACTCCCAAACGTTTTGATGTACGGAATCTTCAGGCAATGCTCAACACAGTTGAACCGGCGATCCAGTTTACACTAGAAGAAGAGTCCAATGACAAGCTACCCTTTCTAGACGTCCTCATCCACAAAGTAGATAACAACCTAAGATTTCAAGTTTACCGGAAACATAAGAACATAAGAACATAAGAAAGGAGGAACACTGCAGCAGGCCTGTTGGCCCATACTAGGCAGGTCCTTCACAATCCGTCCCACTAACAGAATATTTGCTCAACCCAATTTTCAATGCTACCCAAGAAATAAGCTTTGACAATTCTACCCACTCATGCGCGAGTCCCACTCAAATCCAACCCCTCTCACTCATGAATTTATCCAACCTAAATTTGAAACTACCCAAGGTCCTAGCTTCAATAACCCTACTAGGCAGACTGTTCCACTCATCAACTACCCTAAACCTACAAATAAAAATGATCTCACACACTTCTATTCCAGTCAAGATACTAAGACCAAAAGAGGTATCATCATCGGATTCTTCCTAAGAGCTTACCGAATTTGTAGTCCTGAGTTTCTTGACGAGGAATGTACATACATTCACCAAACCTTCACTGATTTACATTTTCCTTCCTTTTTCATCAAAGATTGCAAGAAAAGAGCTCTCCAGATCATTAATTCTCCACGCGTCAACACAACTCCAAACAAAGTTATAATTCTTCCCAACAGCCAGGTTGCATCCAACATTTCTAAAGTATTTGCACATGCTAACACTAGAGTCGCCATCGCTTCCAGTACTTCTATAAAGGATCTAACCATGACTAAATCCAAGCACCATGAACCAGTCAACGCAGGGGTCTACACTATACCCTGTGGAGGCTGCAACAGAATTTATGCAGGAGAAACAGCAAGAAACCTTGAAACACGCCTCAATGAACACATTAATGCATGTAGGAACGATAACCTGAACAACGCCTGCGTACAACACCGAAATTCCAACAATCATCTCATGAAATTCAAAGACGCCCGACTAGTAATTAAAGAAACTAATTTCCGTAGACGCAAGTGCCTTGAATCAGCACTTATCGCTGTTTCTAACACAATTAAACAAAACAAAGGCAGCTTCACCATCTCTGAAGTCTTAGCAAGAATCCTCCTGAAAACAGTAAACCCTACCATCACATAGTCTCTCCTGCTAATTCAACACAAGCACATCGTAGATGTGGAACACTCCTACAGGCCTTCTCTATTCCAACCTCCAGAAGAAATATTTGTCTAACCTATTGTTATACTACCCAAGTATTTGTTTTATCACCTTTTACTCATGTGCATATTGATTGTTCTACCTTATTGTATTACTACTACTACTTATATCACTACTACTTCTACCACCACTAGTATTACACCTCACTTTGAGAGTATATATATACGCTCTGTGTCCATTTATCGCTTGTAACGGCTTGAAAAAGCTCCTGGAGAGCGAAACGTTGCCACAATAAAATGTCACATTAGTTGCATTTGTGTCCTTTTACTTAACATATTGTTGGTAATTCTACCAATATTATTACAATGTTTTTACCTTCCTTGGTGTCGTTCGTAGTGACGCTCCCAGAAGTCGACTCACATTCATCGGGTAGCACAGAGAATGGGTTCGATGTTTCCACAACATACTCCTGGGTCTTCGTTGTTTCTATCTCTCCACCCGTCCTCATGATCCTTAACTTTGTCCCATGCGTTTTAGCCACTGTCCAGGTTCCTTTCTTGGCTTGAGGATTCTCAACAGGAGGATTACTACGAATCCTCTTGTTTTTCTCAGTCAGTCGCTGTATCTCAAGCTTAGCTACCCTCAGTTCTTCCTTCAGCTGCTGGTGGAGTAGCTCAAGAGAGGACATCTTCTTCAGATTCACAGAGAGCACACAAGACACGTCTTAAGAGAGCACTCAAGACACGTAGAACTTAGCCATACAGATTGCGAGAAGGACTTGTGGGTGATGGTAAGCAGCAACCTTAAACCTGTTAAGTAAAAGGACACAAATGCAACTAATGTGACATTTTATTGTGGCCACACAAATGCAAAAAGTCACATTAGTTGCATTTGTGTCCTTTCACTTAACATATTGTCGGTAATTCTACCAATATTATTACAACCTTAAACCTAGACAGCAATGTCTAAGCGTACGTAATAAGGCAAATAGATTACTGGGATTTATATCAAGAAGTGTTAGCAACAGAATTCCAGAGGTTATATTACAGCTTTATACATCATTAGTAAGGCCTCACCTAGATTACGCAGCTCAGTTTTGGTCTCCATATTACAGAATGGACATAAATTCGTTAGAAAACATTCACCGCAGAATGACTAAATTAATACATAGCATTAGAAATCTTCCTTACGAAGGAAGATTGAAGACCCTTAAATTACATTCACTTGTAAGACATAGAATGAGGGGAGACATGATCGAGGTATACAAGTGGAAAATGGGTATTAACAAAGGGGATATAAATAAGGTCTTGAGGGTATCTCTCCAAGAGAGAACCCGCAATAATGGATTCAAGTTAGATAAGTTTAGGTTTAGAAAGGATATAGGAAAGTATTGGTTTGGAAATAGGGTGGACCTGACTTAACAGTGGTGGACCTGACTTAACTCAGTGGTGGACCTGACTTAACTCAGTGAAGACGTGTCTTGTGTGCTCTCTGTGAATCTGAAGAAGATGTCCTCTCTTGAGCTACTCTACCAGCAGCTGAAGGAAGAACTGAAGGTAGCTAAGCTTGAGATACAGCGACTGACTTAGGAAAACAAGAGGATTCATAGTAATCCTCTTGTTGAGAATACTCAAGCCAAGAAAGGAACCTGGACAGTGGCTAGAACGCATGGGACAAAGTTAAGGATCACGAGGACGGATGGAGAGGTAGAAACAATGATAACCCAGGAGAATGTTGTGGAAACATCGAACCCATTCTCTGTGCTACCCGATGAATGTGAGTCGACTTCTGGGAGCGTCACGACGAACGACACCAAGGAAGATAAAAACATTGTTGTTGTTGGGGACAGCCAGGTTAGGTACATGGATAGGGCTTTCTGTTTGAATGATAGGAGTAGGAGACAGAG
>WNWK01056018.1:0-11119 GCA_009830355.1 Cherax destructor
CCCTCTCTTATAAGTGAGTAATATGTTCCAGTATCCCTAAAGGTTCTGACTTCAGTTTTCTTTGAATTTTCCTGAAGGGATAAGTGACAAGTGCTATAGTAGGGGGCCATCCCCTTCTCTACTTCTTTCTGAATCATATTACTAGGGTCATTATAAATTTTTCCTAATGGTTGGGGGTTATTTGGGCAATTGGGCCTGATGTGGCCGGGTTTATTACAAAGAAAGCATACCATCTCAGCTTTAACTTTGGCTCCTCGCTGATTTTGTGGCTTACGCCCAGCGCTGTATAACCCCTGTGGTTTAGCACTTCTATTTGATTATAATAATAATAATGTGGCTTATGCCACTCTGGATACTGCCTCCTTGAATCACTATGTTGAGTAGTTTGAGGTCGCTCACCAGGTTGACAATGAGTTAAGTGACGTTGCTCACCAGGTGATTTAGATGGCTGCCGACGAGATTCACTTTCATCCTGACATTTCATTCTCCACTCAGGAACTTTTCTTTGATGATCTCTGCTCATACCAGGCTGTTGAGGAAAGAGATAAGACCGCTTGGACAAGGAGTGGTTAGTTTCGAAAGTATCAGCCAACCTGGCTGCTTCCAATGCAGTAGCCAATGAACGGTCTTGAAGAAAGACTCGAACCTCTGGACCAGCAGACTCCAGCAGGTTATCTACCAAGATAAGCTGCACCAGATTATCAAAATCAGCGACACCACCACTTGTACCCCCACCAAAATCAACGTAAGACTGTCCCAGCTGCCTTCTGCCTAGTTTGAATTCTTGCCTATACTTGGCAGGAATACATTGATAAGCCCCAAGAACAGTGGTCTTTACTGTATGATAGTTACCAAAATCTTCATTGTTTAATCTAGACGTAAACTCCTGTGCCTTACCAAACAACGCAGTATGCACTAATGCTGCCCAATGAACCTCAGGCCACCCTAAAGCTCGAGCCTGGTTTTCAAATGCTTCGAGAAACTGTTCAGGCTCTTCTTCTACAAAACGAGGAACAAACTGTACTACCCTTTGCAAACTGAAGTCATCTACAGTCTGATTGAATTGCCTCCTCTCCTTCTCTCTATCAAACTCCTCCTTAGCAAATGCACGCTGCTCTTTAGTTTGTTCAAGATTGAGTCTGGCTAACTCAAGCGCCAATGAAGCGGACTCACCTGTAGACAAACCCACACCTGTGACTTCACGAGACTCCTGGTTGTGCTCAGGAGTTTTGTCTCTCCCATTATTCTGCAGATACCTTAATGGAGATATATGATTTACAGCTCCTGTAGCTGGAGAAACATTAGTCTGATATGTCATAGTCTCAGTTTGTAGTTTAGCTCTTAAAATATCATGCAGCTGCGCAGCAGTGAGAGTTCATTGATAATCAATACCAATAGAACGAGCAATTCGCCAACAACGCTGTAGAAAAAATTTGGGCAGGTTTTGTAGAGTGAACTTGGACAATAATCGCCTGACTCCGATAGGTGGCATTAACCCCAACGTAAAACGCTCAAGCCGCTATGCACTGTACGACTGCAGAATACTCACACAATAGCAAGGCTGACCATAGTGAAGCGAATGCAAAGTTGACACAAAATTTATGAAGCGTTGGCAAAGCTTACGCAATGCCAGATAGCAAGCTATCTAAACGATACAAAGACTAGCTCCTGCTCCAGCTTCAACTCTAGGCTCAGTTCCTGCTTTAAGTCCAGCTCCAGCTCTTGGACAGGTTACCCATATTACAACCTCAGGTTCTCAAGGTCTGTTATGCTGAGTGTAAAAGGGAGCTTGGAGCAAAGTGAACACAGTAGAAAAACTTTGAATTGTATTTTCCTTCACCAAGTATATATAGATTTATACAAGTATGTGCACAATATACAGCAGAATAGGTATTAGTGCACACCACATTAGTCAAGGCAAAACAGCAGTCAAGAGACAAGAGACAACCATGCATCAACCAGGACAGAATGGAAATGACAAAGGTAAAACTGTGCGTGGCACCCATGTCACTTATACAATTGCCAGATCCACATTATGATTAGCTGAACCTAGGTGCTGATTTGATGATGGGGCCCCGATCGTCAAACCCTTAGCGACCTGGTTCGCTGGTTGGTGAGGCAGCCTAAATGGGTGTGTTAACATGCTCCGAATAAGGTGACGTACTCTTTGCATGCAACACAAACCATCAACATCTTTTGAGATGTTTAGTAGTTCTGAGCATATCAGTGACTCTGATGTATAGGCCAACCCCCCTCCTTTGTCTGTTCACTCTGTCGCATCTGTATAAGTTATAACCCGGGATCCATATTTCATTGTCCAAGTGATTCTTTATGTGGGTCTCTGTGAAATCCACGAACATTGCATTTGACTATGTAAGCAGTCCATGGATGAAATAATAATATTAATACTATAATAATATCTTTATTTACTACATGTACATGGTATACAGGCCTATCTGACATCAATGATATACTACTTGTTATGCTCTCAGAGTATTTTGGGCAAAATTAGGTCAGTTTTGTCCCTGGATACGACCCACACCAGTCGACTAACTCCCAGGTACCCATTTTACTGTTGGGTGAACATAGACAACTGGTGTAAAGAAACACGCCCAATGTTTATACCCTCCCTGGGAATCAAACCCAGATACTTGCCGTGTGAAATGAGAGCCTTAGCCACCAGGCCATGGTATTTTGTTGTTCGTTGTGGTATTGATGGTATGTGGGGGGGTCTTTTTTTTTCCTGGCACTAATATCTGTTGTTTTGCTGTTTTGGAGTGGAGGCCACTGACTGATTCCGCTCCAGAAATTATCAGAGTTGGTGTACGATTTCTGTCATTTCCTGCCAGCTTTTTTTTTACCTTCCTGGCACTAAAAACCTCTTTCTCTCTGGAGTGGTTGTGGCTACCCAGGTTTCCCCATGGTCTGGATGTTCTGTATCTTGTCCCCTTTAGGTGGTGTGCCTGGCAATGTAAGTTATAGCATTATCTTTCCTGAACACATTTCAGGGTGGAAAAACTTACAGGAATGAAGGTTGCATTTTCCTGTTGTCATATGGGCACAGCATTTTCTGGGGTGGTCAAAGCTGCACGTCTCATCTGTTTTTTCCAGATATTCCATGCCTACAGATACCTAAGGCATAGAATTTGCATAGGTTTGATTTCTGTTTGTCTTGGTTTTTTGTGGCTGCATTCCCTACTGGTGCATGTTTTTCAATCTCCTTACTATATTCAGCACTTGTACTAATAATGGTGCTTTCACCAGTATTTTCTGGTATTTTATTTTCACTATTCCCTGGGGCATTCCCTTGTTTACTATCTCAAGTGGTATTGCTAGTTTGTAACTTTGGGTTTTGTGTGTCCTTGTCTACACCTGTTTCCCCACTAGAGCTCCTGTCTCCCTCCGGGTCACCGACTTTCATTTCTGTATTCTTACAGTTACTGTCTACCAGGGCAGTATCTGCATCAGGGGCTATAGCACCATCTGGCCAAGTCCCACTGATAATGAACGACCTGGGATGGTCCTTCCTGTATCACCTCACTTTGTATGATGGGGGGGTCTTTTTTTTTCCTGGCACTAATATCTGTTGTTTTGCTGTTTTGGAGTGGAGGCCACTGACTGATTCCGCTCCAGAAATTATCGGAGTTGGTGTACGATTTCTGTCATTTCCTGCCAGCTTTTTTTTACCTTCCTGGCACTAAAAACCTCTTTCTCTCTGGAGTGGTTGTGGCTACCCAGGTTTCCCCATGGTCTGGATGTTCTGTATCTTGTCCCCTTTATGTGGTGTGCCTGGCAATGTAAGTTATAGAATTATCTTTCCTGAACACATTTCAGGGTGGAAAAACTTACAGGAATGAAGGTTGCATTTTCCTGTTGTCATATGGGCACGGCATTTTCTGGGGTGGTCAAAGTTGCACGTCTCATCTGTTTTTTCCAGATATTCCATGCCTACAGATACCTAAGGCATAGAATTTGCATAGGTTTGATTTCTGTCTGTCTTGGTTTTTTGTGGCTGCATTCCCTACTGGTGCATGTTTTTCAATCTCCTTACTATATTCAGCACTTGTACTAATAATGGTGCTTTCACCAGTATTTTCTGGTATTTTATTTTCACTATTCCCTGGGGCATTCCCTTGTTTACTATCTCAAGTGGTATTGCTAGTTTGTAACTTTGGGTTTTGTGTGTCCTTGTCTACACCTGTTTCCCCACTAGAGCTCCTGTCTCCCTCCGGGTCACCGACTTTCATTTCTGTATTCTTACAGTTACTGTCTACCAGGGCAGTATCTGCATCAGGGGCTATAGCACCATCTGGCCAAGTCCCACTGATAATGAACGACCTGGGATGCTCCTTCCTGTATCACCTCACTTTGTTCTTAAGATTCGCTGCCCAGCCACTGTGGTGAGCGGGTGTACTGGCTGGTTTCCCCTGGTGGCCAGTGTTGACAACTTTATTTTCTCCAATATGGCAGAGACGTACAGAAGGAGAGTGCATACTGTGTGCATAGAGATGCTTGTTGGCGCTATTTATCCGTCAAATGCTGAAGTTCTCTTGCCAGCCATTCTCAGAGACACTTATGGAATTCCTACAGCAGACATTTATGGGATTTCATTAAATGGAGCTACACGAGTGTTTGTGAAGTTCTTGACAAGTGGTGCCTACGAGAGGGTCGTTGATGTCTACCAGGAGAAGCGCATGGTCGTTTCAGAAGGTTTGGAGGTGAGATTAAGGGATGTGTCGGCAACTTTTACGTGGATACATATTCGGAATATCCCCTTTGAAGTGGATGTGAGAGATGTTTTTAAGGCATATGGAGTGATCCATGCGGCGAATGTTGGCAGGTGGGCACAGGGTACCTACGCTGGAATGCCTGAGGGATCTTTCAGTTTAAAGATGTCTTTGAGGATGCCAATCCCCTCGTACGTCCTGATGCCAGAATTTAGGACGCAAGTTTACGTGACATACGTGGGGCAACTACGGACGTATCGGCTCTGTGGTCAGCCGGGGCATATAGCAGCAGCGTGTCAGAGACGTGGACCACGACCCCAGCAACAAAGTGGCAGTGGGGGGCAGGAGCATGGTCCGGAGGGCCCTTCAGGTGTGGCCCAGGAGGTGCATGGGTCATCTTCAGGGTACGTGGACGGTGGAGATAGAAGGTGGAGTGACGTGGTAGATGAAGCGGAGGTAGTGGTGGTCTCCTTGCCACCTGTGACGCAACCGGTGATAGTGGAAGACAGCAAGGTCGCTGTCGTGCAGGAGGAGGTGGACGATTTGGTGGAGTTGACGGAGCCTATGATGGAGGACCTGAGGATGATGCTTGACAGTCCGCCTTCTGTGGGAGAGGAGTCCGTGGTGAAGGACTACCCGGAGGTAACGGCAAGCCCGGGTGAAGTGCTGAGTGAGGATGTGAGTAAGGGTGCTTGTAGTGGCAGTGTGGAGTCAGTACGAGTGTGTGTGGTTGAGGCTGTGGTTCATAGGGAGGAAAATGATGTGAATGAGGTGTCTGAAGAGGTCATGGAGGTGGCGGGGGAATCCCGCAAGAGATCAAGTGGTTCGGTGGAGGATGACGTGTTGACGCCGGGTCAGAGGACAGGTAAGAAAGTGTTCACGGATATGGTCAGGGGAGGGAGGGGGAGGTCAAGGGGAAGGTCTTGGACAAGGAGGGAGTAGGTCTCAGTAAGGGTAGGACAGTGGTCAAAGCAGGAGTGTGGAGAGTGATGAAGCATAGAGGGAAACCACCGTTGAAGCTTTCAAGTGTATCAGTATGAATGTGAATGGCCTTAGGGCCGAGGTCAAGAGGATGTGGGTTGAACGGACTTTGCAGAGAGAGAGGGCATTGACATGTGTTTTCCACAAGAACATAATTTTAGGTGTGGTGGGGATCTGAAGTTGCAGCGTTTTACTTTGTACACTGGTAGTTCTGAAAATTTCAAGGGAGGGGGGTGTTGGTAGGTATTAGGGAGACCAGCCCTTTTCATCTGAGGTCGTTGGAAGAGGTGGGGGGCGGGAGGATTGTTAGGGTTGATGATGAATGGGGTGATATCCCGGTTAGTTTCATTGGTGTGTATATGCCCGCGGTTAATGTACATAGTTTAAAGGGTGAGTTTGTGAGGGATTACTTAGTATATGCATTACAGGGACTCCCTGAGGTAACTGTGTTAGCGGGTGACTGGAACTGCATAATTAGGAAGCGTGATGGGGAACCGAGGGGTGCCGGATGTGTACTAGCGGAGTTGCGAGACTTACTGGGAGCGATGGGGGTTCGAGATGTGGTAGATGGTAGGAATGTCATGGTGGAACATATGTTCATAAGGAGAGGATATGCAGCACGTTTAGATCGGATGTATGTGTCCTCGCGTATAAATGTGGAAGAGGTGCGTAACATAGACGTAGGGTTTTCAGATCATAGAGGTGTGGTTGCAGTATTAGGGTGGGTGGGTGCGGTTAAGTTTTATTTGGATCTGTGGAGGTTGAATGTAAGTTTGTTAAAACGGAGGGGATCTGAGGGTTTTGGGTTTGGTGGGAGGGTTTATGGGGTGGGGGCAGTGAGATTAGGGATGTGGTGAAGTGGTGGAATATGACAGCGAAGGAGGCGGTGAGAGGTTATTATGGGCGTGAAGGTGTGGAGGAGGCGGGATATAGGTATGGGTTACAGCGTTATTTGGAGGGGCAGTTAAGGGACTGTTACAGAGGGGGGTGCCATCAGCAGGAAATAGCATACCTTAAGGGGAGATTACGGGATATACAGAATGATGTTTTTAGGGCAATAAGGGTATGTAGTCAATTAGAGGAGGTGTTATGGGGGGATAGGCCCTCAGGCACGGTATTACGGAGGTTTCGGAAACGTAGAATGGGCATGACGCTGGCGGCATTGATGGTGGAGGAGGAGATGGGTGTGTATCGTCAGGGTCAGGTGTTACACACGACAGAGGGGATGTGTGCTTATGCAAGGTTATGGTTTCAGTGTAAATTTGAGGGTAGGGAGAGGGATGAGGTTAGTAGGAGGATTGTTTTGGAGGGAATCCAGGGGAGACTGGGAGAGGAGGATAGGAAGGTGTTAGGTGAGAGGATTACGGTAGACAAGGTATGACAGGCAGTGCAGTTGAGGATGGGGAATCCGCCTGGGGTGGATGGATTGCCTGGGGACTTCTATGTAGCTCATTGGGACGTATTGAAGGATGTTTTAGTGAAGGTGTTTAATCAGATGAAGGATAGGGGCAAAATGGAGGAAGTGCAGAGAACCGGGGTAGTGGTGTTGGTGCCAAAGGGTAGGGATAGTGATAGGTTGCAGGGGTATAGGGCTATAACATTGTTGTGCTCAGACTATAAGATCTATGCAAAAATACTGGCAAATCGCATGAAACGGGTGTTGGAAAAGGTATTGGAGGTTGGCCAGTATGGGATACCTGGACGTAGCATTAGGACGGGGCATAGGAGAATTAGGAATTTCGTGGAACATAAGGAAGGGGGCGGAGTCCTAGGATTAGACTGGGCAACCGCGTATGATAGTGTGGATAGGGAAATGTTGGTTGACATTTTATCGAAGCAGGGGTTTGGGGAGGAAGTTGTGGGGTGGGTTAGATCCTTATATGATGGGGCTTTAGCAAGGGTACAAGTTAATGGGAAGTTAGGGGTTCAGGTGAGTTTAGAGAGGGGTTTGCGGCAGGGGTGTCCCCTGTCACAGATTCTTTTTGGGTGTCTGCAGGACCCCTTTTATAGATTAGTTAGAGAAGGGGTATGGGATGGGGACGGGTGTGGGGGTTGTGAGACGGGCATAGTAGGATATGTAGATGACACGACCATATTGATAGGGAGTGGTGAGGGGTTAGATAATGTTAATAGGATTATTGGGGTTTTGGTGGGGCTACTGGCATGTGCATCAACAGGGCGAAATCGAAGTTATTGGAGGTAGGTTCATGGGTGGGAGGGCCATTGGGGAGGAGGGGAGTGTGGATGTGTGTTAATAGTATTAAAATTTGCGGTGTTATTTTCAGTCATTGTAGTGATTTGGCGAGGGGATTAAATTTGGAGGAAGTGTCGAGTAAAGTGCTTGTACAGTTAGGTGGTTTTAGTCCAGGTGAGGTCACATTGTTGCAGCGTGCAGTTGTGGATAATGTTATAATTTATAGTAAACTTTGGTTTGTGGCAGCTGTATATCCTCTCCGGGAGTGTGATATAGGGCGCTTGCTTGCAAGGGTTTATAGATATATTTGGAGTTATGGGAGGCACTGGTTGGCTCGTGAGGTTGTGACGGCTGGGGTGGGGGTGGGGGTTTGGGGTTGATTCCATTGAGGAGTAGGCTTCAAAGTTTATTTGTTAAGCAGGAATTTTTGGTGGGAGGAGATAGGAGGCAGGAGGGTTGGTAAGGTCATGAGAGAGGTACGTAGGTGGTGGAAGGGTAGGGATTTGTTGGGTGTGAGGATCTATTGAGGTATCTTTTAGTAGTTAGGGAGCCTGGAGAGTGAAGGTGAGTAGGTTGGATAGAGTGGGGAAGGGGGTAGTGCAGGGGAAGGTATTTATCCAATGTATAATTGGAAGTTGGTGTGGTACTGGTTGAAGAGGCTGAGGGTACCGCCAAGGGTTCGAGAAACAGGGTATAGGTTTTTATTGGGAATTTTGGCATCTCGGACACAATTGTGCCAGATGGGAATAATAAGGGAGGGGTTCTGTCTGAAATGTGGTGGTCTCGAGACTGCGTATCATGTAGTTTATTTTTGCCAGGAGCTGGGTGGGGTTAGGGAATGGTTTAGTGGAGTATTGAAAATTGTAGGGGCGGGGGGTTTGTCGACCCTAAGAGCTTTAAGTATAGATGTGGGGGTTTGTCCTGAGGATGTACGACGGGTGGTAGCGTATTTAGTGGTAGATTTCATACATATTTCGTGGGGCATGAGAGAGGCCCCAGGTGACGTTCACATTAGAGCTTCGGCGGCAGGGTTTTACAGGACTCAGTGTCGTAATCAGGTGGTTTACGAAGGGAGATGGTGTAAGGCTTTTCCTCTGGGATATCGGAATCTTACTGTCGCGATTTTATTAGGGAAAGGGGAGAGTGCAGTAGTCGAGTGAGAGGGCTGGTCAGTGTAGCTGGGGGGGGGATTCAGAGTGTGTGTGGCTGTATCTAATGGGTTTTTTTACGGGGTGTCAGGGATAGGCGGGTGGTTTGGTTTTTGATGCTTCATCGTTCAGGCAGTTTCTATGTGGTTGTCTGGCGGCGTTTTTAAAAACGTCTGTGGGTGTGGGGGGGACTCGGTAGTAGATGGGGGGAGGTTCAGGGGTGTCAGGGGTATCTCACCTGTTTCTTACCATGGGCGTCAACACGGTGTGGAGCCAGGGGTTTTTCATGAGTACTGGTAAGACAGGTTCCCATGACCTAGAATGTATGTTGGGTGTGTGTGCGTGTGGTGTCTGTTTTGTTTTTCATGTGATGGTATAACTTTGTAAAGTTTAGGTGAGATGTTTTGTATGGTACTGTGAGGTAATGGGGTTTTGTAACTTTCATTTTTAGTATGTCAATGTTATGTTATAGGTCCTGTGGGCCTTGTATTTATATGTATTGTACTTTTGATTTTAAAAAGTTGTGTAGAGGATGCTCACAGTGCATCGTTTAGTTTTCCAGGGTACGTGTGCTTTTAGGCACTTAGGGGAGGGGTTTAGATGGGTAGGATAATTGGGGTTTTAAGAAATGACTACCATGTTTGATATGACATGTTTTATTTGTTGGAAGTTTCCTTTATTTTTTATCAGGGATATATATGCTCATATTGTTTTGTGATATACTCTCTTTGTGGAGTGGAGCAATAAAGACTGTTTGTTTGTAAGGTAATGTGTAGCATTTATGTTAGTGTATTTAGTTGGTTTAGTGATTAGATTTTTAGATTTTGCCACCGAAGTGGCTAGTTTATTGTGCGTCCCATATCCATCCTGTGGACGGTAGCGCAAGAGCATATGGATACACAAAAGGCCTAGGCACTATGCCCTAAAGGGGTTAACAATTGTACATTTGGGTTTATATCTACATTTCAATTATCTGTTACAAGCAAATTTAGAAAATTTGCTTAGTACAATTGGTATCTTATTTTCATTAATAAGATATCTTGATATGTCACATAGGTTATTATACTGTTTATCTCTATATTCCTCAATAAGTGCACAATCAAGCACATAGTGTTCAAGACAGTTTAGTGTATGACACTTTTCATTACAATTTTCATGCCGTTTTGGCTGTGTGGCCGATTTGGCCCTTTCTAGTGTTTACATTATCAGGCATTTAATACGATTTTTGTGTAATGTTGATGTTTAACCTCTTGTTATGAGGTAACATAACCTTTTTAAAAAAAAAAAAAAAAAAAAAAACTTTGTTATTAACTCCTCTACACTAATAAAGATTAATAAAAGTAAAGTCTGCCTAAAAGTTAAAGCAATACAGAACGAAGAAGTTTACAAAGAATTAAAACATTACAACCAAGTGACAAAGATGACTAAGAACCAGAATGAAAATAATGTTGGTGGGAATGATAGTTCCATCATCCATCTATCATCCTTTAACTACGTTTGATGCTAACTTACCTCTCTTCTCATTTGTTAAATATTTTCTTGTTTAAATAACTGAGTTATTGTTATTTTCAGTGTGCTTCCTCATTACAAAAATATAAAGTTATTTTCAACACAACTTTATTAAACAAACGACGAGCCACCCTTATGGGTTTAGCGCTTAGTTATGATTATAATAAATAGGCGAGACAGATAAGTTAGCATAAAACATTCCTAGACGCATGATAGCTGTATGATGGAATTATCATCCCCATTAACACCAGGTTGTGTAAGCGTCTTCGTAACATCTCCAGAACCAGGGGTTCACTGTCTGCTTCCTGGTTCTTACCTGGAGGGTGTTCCGGGGTCAACGCCCCCGCGGACAGTCCATGACCAGGCCTCGTGATGGATCAGGACCTGATCAGCCAGGCTGTTACTGTTGGCCGCACGTAAATCGACGTACGAACCACAGCCCGGCTGATCAGGTATTGACTTTAGGTGTCTGTTCAGCTCCCTCTTAAAAACAACCAGAGGTTTCAACTACGAGGTTATTAGCATCACAGAAAGATACATGATAATATACACTTGGAAAA
>WNWK01056019.1:0-11118 GCA_009830355.1 Cherax destructor
AGTCTCATATCGTCGACATCGATGACAAGAAGACTGCCAGAAACCATACTTGGTTTAATCTGTAGTTTGTTATGAAGCAGATCAGACCAACGTTGTTGCCAACAGGTGTGAAGGTGCGTAGTAATTACATCAAAATAGTCTGTGAAGGAACACCTCCATGAAACTGGGAGGTCATATACTGCTGACCGCACAGCACTGTCTGCCTGTTCATTGCCCTGTACTTCAACATGACCGAGGACCCAACAAAATACTATCTTTATGCTTGCTAGAGATAGAAGTAACCGAAGTTGGATACGAAGAACCGGGGGATAAGGTGTATCAAATTTTCGTATAGCCTGCAAAGCACTAAGGGAGTCTGAGACGACCACAAATGATGACACTGGAATAGATGCAATACGGATAAGTGCTAAGAGAATGACATACAATTCAGCCATAAAAATGCTAGCCGACGACAATAAATTCCCTCACATGATGCTGTCCGGAAACACTGCTGCGAACCCGATGCCGTCAAAGACTTAGAACCATCAGTGTACCTGTGATGGCAAGAGAATGAGATCGGAAGTGGTTAAGAAACTGAGAGCGAAAGCCACTGTAGGCAGTTGGGCTTCCGCACATGGCAGTGGGAAAGAACAGACACGAACCATCGGAACTTCCCAAGGGGTAGGAAAAGTGAGATGCTACATGAACATAGAAAGGTGGTAACTGAAGAAAGACAAGAGCGAAAGTAGGCAAAGTGAAAAGGGACGGAGTAAACGGGGGCTACGAACAAATAAAGAATGTATACTAACATCAGTGACTATCCTTTTATGGAAGGATTGTGGAGGTCATAGAGCGAACATAATACTGAAGGCAATGAGCATCACGGCGATCGGTCAAGGATGGAATATTCGCCTCTGCACAGAGGCTCTCAACCAGTAAAAGAGCGAAAGCACCGAGGCAAAAAATGTAATCCTGGTGATGGATGGGATCAAAACTAGAGAAAATAACAGGAGACCTTTGAATACATCTGATCACCGTATCAAGTGTCGATAAAATACGGGCTGAATGTAGTCGAAGGAAAGTGCATGATCAGCCCCCAATGAAGATGAGCAAAAGGGTTTTAAGGAGGTTCAGCCGGCTATGACAAGTTGCCTTCACAGAGGTAATGCGAGGTTTTCAGGATAACCTACAGTCAAACAGAAGGCCAAGAAACCTGACCATATGATCGGCAAGTGGAAGAGTTGCCTCCAGTCCCAGAAGTTAAAAGGCACATTATAAAATTCTTCTCTGATAGAAGAAAAGTCTAAGGGCTCTAACTCTCTAGCAGTGTTGCGGTTAGGTCCTTGCCCAACATTTTATAGAGAAATATTCCAAGGTTTCATTAATATTAAGCGGATTTCTACACTAATAGCTAAAGTATAGATTTCCGACTTCATATTATAATCTGACCTCATGTATCATGATACTAGGATGTTACCTTTTATTTTCATAGGTTTGTTAATGTAAATGTTTTGAATTGTATTGTTAGGCTTTTATTATGTGTGGTCTACCAGAGTGGGAAACCACTAGTTGGAATGCCGGTACTTGTTTAGGTACCAGCTGGCCTCCCCCTCAGTCATGTGACCCGACCTGACGAGCTTATCACGGCTTGGTACAGGCAGTAGGTTCACGCACTTGCTCATTGCTTTATAATTTGTTCATGAGTGCAACCATGAACAGACGTAAGTAAATTTACTTACATGATTCATTACTTTGTAACTAGTGAATTAATTACCATTGTACCTTGTTCAGCTATCAAAACTTTGGGGCCCAGTCTCTGGACCCTATATATACCTCTGTAATCTGCAAATACCTTTGTAACTTGTCATGATTGTGACCATCTGAGTTCATTACCTTTGTAACTTGCTCAGCTATCAAACTTTGAGGTCAGTCCCTGGACCCATTATGTACCTCTGTAATCTTTTGACTACCGCCCACAGGATGGGTATGGTGCATAATAAAGATATCAAACTAACACGCACCCTCTCCCAACAGGGAGTAGGTTCCTCACTCTCACAAGCATAGTCATACGCTCCCTTCTCAGTAGGCTTTGGGAGTTATTCAACCTTCAAGAGGTTTGAAGTCCCTAGTATGGTTTGAACACGTTATTCTACCTTAAAGAGCTTTGTTTAAGTTCTTAATATGGTTTGAACAAGTTATTGAACACTGTCTATTTATCCTCGACTTAGTGATAGCTGGTATTAGTCAAGATTATGTGGTTTTTACTTTAACAAAGACTTCTGAATCATTGGGTCATAAGATAATGTTTTTTAAGTTTCAACTGGAATTTAATACACCTCAGCCTTGTTGAAGCAATAGTCTGTTATAATATGGTGAAACTTTCATATATAGTGTATCTTGAGGTTTTATATTGCAGAAGAGAATTTTATATCACATGCTGAATTATATGAATCCTTATAGTATATTAAATGTCACAATTTCACTCTGTTGGATCAATCTCCCCAAAAATACCCTTATACTGAAATGATTTTCTCTGACTGTGAAAAGAGCAAAGCACAATTAAATATCTTAAGGGGCCAAAACAGGCCTCGAGAAATGCCCTTATCATAACAAGCACTTTCAGGAAAGAAACGAGGGAATAGATGGAGCCCTGAGAAATATGGACCAGATGATCACCAATTTCAGTTGCAACATCAAGAGGGTTTGCTAATACCCCAACAACCTGAAGAATAGGACCCGGGTCAGAAAGTATTTACCACTCAGTTTCCTTTTTCCAGACTGCCCTCAAAACCAGTGACAGTGAAACAATCCCGTCGAAGTGCATTTAGTGTCAGGGATGAACGGGACCACTCTCTTCTGTTTAAAAAATAAAGGAGTCTCTCTCTGGTTTTTTTTCCCGGAAATCCACACTCAAGCTTTTCAAAACTCCCCAGCACAAGCAGACCACCCCCAAAGGCCCGCACTTCTGGGGCGCCGGGGTTTGGGGAAAGAATGTGAAGCTGCTTTAAAAGACGAGGCAAAAAAGGGGTGTAAATCTCATCAATGGAGGACAAGGCCCCAAATTTCCCCAGGTCAAATTGCCAGCATGGGCTACGAGGAGGTGGTGAATGAAAAGGGAAAAATAGATGATTGGAAAATGATCGCTGTCATGCAAGCCCAGGAGGACAGACCAGGTTAATTTTAAATTTTGGGGAAGAGCAGACCGACAGATGGATGAAGGAAACATATGAGATAAAAACGGGGGGATACCCATATTTAGAGCATTAAAGGGGGGAAAAGGGGAGAAAAGCCTCTAACAGTGAAGCCCCCAAAAAAAGGTGGGCTTTAAAAAACCCAAAAGTAACGAAGTGGTGGCATTATTATTATTATAATAAAATAAGTGCTAAACCACAGGGTCCAAGCGCTGCAGGTTTTTGCAGGATGCAGGGAGAATGGGTTGAAAGGGGGAATGGATGATTAGTAGGGTATGGGTGCAGCAGGACAGGGGATGTGCAGGGAGAGGGGGTACAAAGATCGGGATGGAGGGACTGGGGGAGGTTAAGGTATAACCTTCGGGATTTGTGTAGTAAGTCAGTTTCTGTAAAAAAGTAACGGGGTCAGGTTAAAGGGGGGTCCATCAGAAAGAAGGGAAGGTAAAAAAAGGGTGGAGCGAAGACCCCGTTGGGGGTAAATTCTGCCGCTGTTGTAAAGTGGACAGTCCAACAGAATATGTCAACAGACACTGGAACCTGACAATGCTCACAGAGGGGCAGGAGCCTCTCCAGGAATCCCTTGTGAAAGCAGGGGGGAATCGAAACAGAGTGTAGTCTCCCAACCTCGCTGGTGACAAGTGGGCCCAGAAACCTATACTTGGTTTAATAGAATAAAGTTTTTTTTTTGGGAGGTCAGGCCAGTGTTTTCCCAAAGTGGGGGGGGTGAAATCCCCCAAAATATTTAAAAAAACCTCTTAAACTGGAAGGTCATGTACTGCTGACCCACAGCAGTGTCTCCTGTTCTTACCCTGTATGTCAACATACCAGGGACCCAAAAAAAAGCAATATCTTTGTGCTTGCTAGAGAAACTTAAACCCAAAGTTGGATACGAAAAACTGGGGTGAGGTGTATAAATTTTTGGATAGCCTGAAAAACACTAAAGTCTGAAACGACCACAAATGGTGATAAGAATGATGCAATCGGAAAAATCCCCAAGAAGGGTTTCAATTCCTGAAAATGCTAGCGAGGTTGACCCTCGACACTTTAAACCTGCTGCAATCCGCCGTCGGACTTTGAACCATCAGTGTTTTGCGGGGCAGGGGAATGGGCGGAAGTGGTCAAAAAAAAAACCCGCCATGGTAGGCGGGCTTTCATGGTAGAGGAACAGAACAGACACGGACAGCAGGAACTTCCCGGGGGGGTGGGGGAAAGGGAATGTCACATGAACATATAAAAAGTAGCTAAAGGGGAAGACAAAGTGAATGTAACAAAAAAAAGGGCAGTAAGCAGGGCAAAAAGACAAATAAGCGTTTAACATCTGTAACAATCCTATACATGGAAGGATTGCGTAGGTCAATGGGAACATAATGGGAAATCAATGTGCATCACGATGATCGGAAAAGGATGGAATGTTCATTTCCCAAAAAGGAAAGCCCCCAACCCAGGGAAAAACAAATAAAAGCGTAATCCCTGGTGGGAGGGGTTAAGGATGGAAAAAGTAGGGGGAGGCCCCCGAATTTTCTGGTCACCATTCAGTTTTGAAAAAATTGGGCTGAATGGGAAGGGAGTTCTCAATCAGCCCCCAAAAAAAGTAAAGGGGTTTTTGGAGGTTAAACCCGTAAAGTTGCCTTAAGAGGTAATATGGGTTTCCAGGACAATCAAGGGAAACAGGAGGCCGAAAACCTGCTGTACCCGTTCTGGAATACATAGCCATGGAACAATGGATGATAAAAGACCACTGAATGTCTATAAACTAGGTAATTTTATGATTTTTGCCATAGAAAATTTAAAACCCCTGGTGGTGGCCCAATCAAAAACCCCGGTTGATGGCATGCTGGAGGAAGCTGCAATGAGGTGACAGTCAGCACCTGCACAAGCTATACAAAGTCATCCACATGACGATGACCAAATATTGGATGGAAACAGATGGATTATTTAAAAAAGGAAAAAGAGTTTTGGGCTCAGCACAACCGGGGGGGACACCTTCAGCGGACAAATTGGGGGGAAAGCTCTTCAACGGCCGGGAAAGTCTGTCAGTTGGCCCTTAAGGAAGAATGGTGGGGTGCCTCGGGGGCTAAGGGTGGCCCTGGGAAAAAAATTTAAATCCCCAAGTTGTCATAAGCCTTCTCAAGGTAAAAAGAAATGATAACTGAGTGGTTTTGAGGCATAACGAATATTTTTCTAACCCCAGAAAGGGGGGTCAATGGCAGAACGGCCTTTCAAAGCCTTTTATGGGGGAAGACTGGCATCTCAAATACCACATCAAATGTCTATTAATTAGACGTTCCATCACCTTCAAACTGCACTGGTAAGAGCGATGGGATGGTAGGGGGAGTATCATGTCCCTAGTACCTGGTTTTTTTAAAAGGGGAGAACAATACAGACTTCCATAGTTTGGAATAACCCCTTGGGACCATATAATATTAAAGAGTCAAAAAGGGGACCAAGAGCAGACGGATGTAAATGTTGGCACGAAATATGCCCGTCGGCCCCAACTCCGATGATCACAGGGGAAGTGTTGCCTGCATTCTTGAAGGGAAAAAGGCACATTAAAAGATTCTTCTCTAAAAGAAAGAAAAATCAAAGGGCTTTAACCCCTGGCAGACAAAAAGGGAAACGAGGGCAAGATGGGCCCGTGCCAGTGATTACTAATTTCAGTGGCAACAGCAAGAGGGGTCTAATAAACCCCGGCAACCCAAAGAACAGAGCCGGGTTTGGGGGGAGAATTTACCACCCCAATTTTCCCTTTTTTTCAAACTGCACTCATCAAGGAAAGCCAAGTGACAGTGGAAATGTAATCCCCCAAATGCTTTTGCATCTGATGACATGTCGAGCCATTGCTCTCTTCTGCTTAAAATCAAGGATCTTTTTGTGGTTCTGTTATACAGGTACCTGCCCGTGCAGTGCTTTCAAACGTACTCCCTGAGCCAAGAAAAGGACCCGGCACCCCCTTCTGAAATGCTTCCCCAGGTTTGGGGATGAAGGGGCTGCGAAAAAAGGAGGACGAAGAGATGAAAAACCTCATCAATGGGGGACGGAAGGACCTCATAAAAGGCAGAAATGTGTTAAGGTTCCCTTTTCGCCTGGTCAAATTGCCAGCGTGGGTTACAGAAGGTGGAGAATACAAAGGGGGGACATGAGGATGATTGGAAAATGATCACTGTCATGTAAGCCCGGAGGACAGACCGGGAAAATAAAGGACAGTTGAAAAGAGCAGATGGAAGATCGATGAAGAGAAAGAATGAGTTCGAGGATCAAAATGGGTGGGGTCCCTTTTTAAAAACATGGAGGGGAAAAAAGAAATGCCTCAACTGAACACCACGGAATCACAGTGCCCCCCAAACAAGGAAGAAACCAGAAAACAACATCTGGGATAGACAATGCCGGGGGGAAAAGAGATATAAAGACAGTGTGAAACCACTTATTCAAGTGGATGGGCTGCAGTGTAATGTAGAAGAATGAAAGAGCTGAAGTTTGGGAAAACCAGTGCGTATAAGATCACTTTGTTAAAGGTTCCATGGAAAAAAGGGTCGATGAAACAACAAAAATTTGCCCGGGGGTGGATAACGTGGTTTAAATTTAGGTTCTTGCAAACAGACCCCAACAGGGGAAAAAATGGGGGGAAACAACACCTGAAGCTCACCTCCCCCTAAGGCCTCAGATATTCCCTACAAAAAAATGATTTATGAAGAGTTGGTAACAAACCCCCCGGGAGGGACTACCTCCTGCCAGGTGACTGTAAACAGAAACCTGAAACTGTTTTAAAAGATGGGAGGATTGCTGGTGTCTTTTTTTGTTTATAAACACGCTGGATAACAGGGATAATACCTACTTCTTTTGGTCCCCTACACTGGCATACACCATAAATAACCCTACACACATCTAGGTTTTTTTTCTTTTTTTTAATAGCTCTTGTTCTTTTTTTTTTCTCTTGTCCATGGGAAATGGAAAAGAATCTTTTTCGAAGCCATTGGGGGTATGGCATAAAATGCCGGGGGCAATGGGCTAGTAACCCCTTCTCCTGTACAAATCTACTAAAAACGAGAAGAAAAACTTTATAAAATTTTGTCTGAATGTGCGTGGATGTAGTGGGATGATAAAAAAAATGATTAATGTTATGAATGAAAAAAATTGGATGTCTCCCCCAAAGAAACAAAGCTGAAGGGGTGGCGAGTTTCAGTGGGGGAAAAAAATGGATTAAGTCAATATCTAGGATTAGAGCTAAGAAGGGTACAATAATATTGAAGGATCAGTTATGGAAGGAAAAAAGGGGAATATAAATGTGTAAATTCAAGGTTTGTGGTTAAAAAAAGGGTCGGGTGGAAAAGTGGGGCTAAAAGCGTGTATGCACCTGGGGAAAGAAGGGGTGTAGGGGAGAGAATTTTGGGGGATGTTAAACAATGTATAGGAACTTTTGACCCAAAAGAGAGGTAAGTGGTAGGGGACCTAAATGCTAAAGTGGGAGAAACATGCAAAAGGGGTGTAGGTAAATTTGGGGGGCCAGGTGTAAATGATAATGGAGCCCTTTGATTGGTTTTATAAAAGGGGTTTTTTGGGAATACATATTTTAAAAAAAAGAGGATAAAAATAAGATATGATGTAGGGTAATGACAGTAGTTTGTTGGACTATGTATTGGTAATAAAAACTGTTGAGAGCTTCAGGATGTACATGTTTATAGAGGGCTACAGATATATCAGATCACTTTTAGTTATAGCTCATGGGAAAGGTGATGGGGTACAAGAAAATAGAAACAGTAAGTAAAAGAGGGGTTTTTAAACTAAAAAAGGAGGCAGTTAGGGAAGATATAAACAACTATTGGAGGATAGATGGGCTAGTGGGGTGTAGGCAATGGGGTCAAAAAGTATGGGGTGTTTAAAAAAGTAGTGTTAAGTGTTCAGCAGAAGTTTGTGGTTACAGGCGAGTGGGGGCGGAGGAAGAGGGCATTGGTGGAAATGATGTAAAGAGAGTAGTAAGGGGGAAAAAAATTAGCAAAGAGAGGTTTTACAAAATAGAAGTGATAAAGGGGGAAGAGTATATGGAGAGAAAAAGAGGTTAAAGGGGTGAAGCAATGTAAAGAGCAGATGAAGTGGGTGAGATTTATCAGCAAATTTTGTTAAAATAAAAAAAGTTTTGGGTAATTAATAAGTTGAGAACCCAGAGAACAAATGGATTTGACAGTTAAAAATAGGAGGAGAGTTATTAAATGGAAGTTAGGAAGTATCGGAAGATGGAGAGAATATTTTGAGGTTTTTTAAATGTTGGAAAAAAAGGGATTTCGTTGGAAAAGGGGGGAATAACATCTTTTAGGGGTGGAAAGCCAGTTGGGGTGGGGAAGTTCTGAGGCAGTGGGTAGAATGAAAAGGGGAAAGGGAGCTGGGATTGATGGGATAAAGATAGAAATGTTAAAAAAGGGGGGGATATAATTTTTTGGGGTGGTTGGTGCTTTTTTTAAATGTATGGGAAAAGGGGGAAAAATCCTAGGGGGTTTTTGGAAAAATTGTATTGTTCCTTTGTATAAAACAAAGGGGCAAAAGAGTGCAAAAAATTTTAGGGGAAAAAGTCTGTTGAGTGTACCTGGTAAATTATGGTAGAGTTATTATTGAAAGAATTAAAAAAAAAAGAAAGCAGGATACAGATGAACAAGGGGCTTTAGGAAAGGTAGGGGGTGTGCCAAGTGTTTACAGTGAAAATATAGGGGAACAGTATTTGGATAAATAAAAATGTTTTTTGGGATTTATGGTTTGGAAAAGGCGATGATAGGGTAGATAAAAGGGGGCAATGTGGCAGATTTGGGTGTATGGAATAGGAGGCAGGTTACTGAAAGCAGTGAAAGTTTTTTTGAGGATAGTGAGGCTCAGGTTAGAGTGTGTAGGAGGGGAAGGGGCTATTTCCCAGTAAAAGTGGGTTGAAAAAGGATGTGTGATGTCACCGTGGTTTTCAAAATATTTTTAGATGGGGTTGTAAGAAGTAATCGGGTTTAGCAAAGGTGTTGGGGAAAAAATAAAGGCAAATACAAATGGGGGTTGTCAATTCTTTTTCGCCCTTGCTTTGGGGGAATTTGAAGAAGCTGCAGGGTTGGGGGATGAATTTGGTAAATTTTAAAAAAAAAATTTAAAGTGAATATAGGAAAGAAATAAAGGGGATGAGGGTAACAAAAAAAAAGGTGCGGTTTGGGTATCAGGTGGAGGGGGGAAATATGGAGGGGAGGTGAATGTATTCAGATATTTGGGAGTGGATATGTGGGGGTGGGGCTATGAAGGGTGGTGAAACATAGTTTTGGGGGAAAAGGGGGAGTGGAGCACTTGGGTCTGTGGAGACAAAAAACCTTGTCCATGGAATAAAAGGGGGAAAGGAAGTTAGTTATACCCAAACCCCTTTATGGTGTAAAAACATGGGTGATGAATGTTGCAACGAGGGAAGGCTGGAGGGCAGTGGAGATGTCTGTCGAGTCAAGGGGGGTGAAAATTTAAAGCAGAAAGGGTTTTGGGAAAATTAGGAGGGCGGGATTCAAAAAGATTGTCAGAAAACTGAGGAGGGGTTGTTGAGGTGGTTTGGACATTAGAAAATGGAACGAGACAAGTGACTTAGTGTTTCGTAGTGGGGGAAAAACGGGAGGGTCGGCCTAGGAAAAATTGGAGGAGGTAAAAAGTTTTTTTGCGAGGGGGGACTTCCCGCAAGCATGTGTGGCGTATTTGATAGGATGAATGAGGGATAGGGTTTTTAAAAAGCGTGCTGTTGGAGGGGAGCAAAATAACATTTATGAAAGGGTTCAGAAACGGCAGGCGGACTTAGTTCTGGGGAAAGGGAATACAGTGGGGACTCTGAAGGAGGGTGTTAATTTTGGTTTTTTAACTTATGTAAAAACCCCCCAAAAAACAGTGATGGGGTGAATGATGATGAAAATTTTTTTTTTTCGGCCCCCTGCCTTGGGGGGAATCGGCCGTGTTAAAAAAAAAAAAAAAAAATTATGAAAGAAAATACAAGTCAAGTTTCGGTATCTTGGAAGGGTTAGAAAAGTCATGTGGACGGGGGAAAACCTGTAATCAAAAAGGGGGGAAATGTGAAGGAAGGGGGTTGTGGGAAAGAAGACGAGGAGGAACTGGAGGGGGAGGGTGTCCATCAACGGCAGTCTGCAATTTGTCTTCCCGTGTTTTAAAAACAAATCATGATTGGGAACATTAGAGATGAAAGGAAGGGGGGGTGAGCAACAATCTGGGAGCTATAGGCGGTACTAAAGTAGAGGGGGAGATGGAAAAAGGGGACTGTGGAAAGGGGGAAGGACAGGAGTGGAAGCGCCTCGGGGGGGCGTCAAGGAAAAAAGGGGGAGGACAGGGGGTGAAAGATATTGAACGGGGGGAGGATGAACCTCCCACATGTTACAGAACTAGGCGGAGGGGAAGAACCGGTGGGGTTTTTTCCCGGACTTATGAGAAGGGGAGTAGGGGGGGTGTTGGATGAGGGAAACAGAACTGTGCGAGTGAGTAAAAGGAAGGGGGGAGACAGTATGGATGCGGTGGGGCCTCGGATCCCAAACCAAAAAAATTTGAGACGGGGGAGAGGATGGGCCCACCACAGAGGAAGCCCCGTGTTGTGACCCCAAAAATGGGGGGCGTTTAGCAATCGAGAATAGGAAAACGGGAATCTCTTTGGGGTAGATAGAGATGGCCAAGCATGAAACCTTCCCCCTCTTTGAAACCGGATTTCCCCCCATTTAGGGAAACCTGACAACGGGAGTTTATGGATGCGCCTCATGACAGTTAAGGCAAGGGGGGTAATTACAAGAAGGACTGGCATGGTCATGGCCCCAGCTGGGCATTGGCCAAAGGGCCTCAATTTTTGCTGGATGACCCGCCACAGTTTCTACACTGTTGTGGTGTGGGGGCCTTTCGAAATTGTAAAAGGTGACCTGCAAGTAGTAGGGGGGAAGTTCCCGCATCAAATGTTAAC
>WNWK01056020.1:2500-11118 GCA_009830355.1 Cherax destructor
AGTACCTACAATAGGTACTCAGGCATCAAACACCTTTTATTACACATTAATAAAGGAGTGGAACGGACTACCTGCACATGTCAAAGCCCGTCCTAGCGTAAGCCACTTCAGGAAGAGAGCTAAATGTACCTAATGAATAAAGCCACGGAATGGAAGGAGTGATTTCTCATATAGCTAACATTTATGTACCTATTACTGTAAGCTGATCCTCTCTTTAATATTCACGTAAATACCTCAGTTTACATTATTCCTACTGTATCTCCTTTCACTGTAACTGATTTTTATACAATTGAGTTTCTTAGCTGTTTTATTTTTTAAGGTTATAATCACGATCGGTGTTTACTGTATCTTACAGATAGACTTTAAATAATAAGATATTACAAGGACCCCAATGGAAACAAGTCCACGTTGACTTTAATGGGTTATCATAGGTAATTTACACACGTTTACTATGTATGATAATTGTATTTACGTGTACCTGTACTTAGATATACTGACTTACTGACCCTACACTGTTCCTTGGCATACTGACCCAGCACTATGGTGCTACCCATGGTGCTGACCCAGCACTATGGTGCTACCCATGGTGCTGACCCAGCACTATGGTGCTACCCATGGTGCTAACCCAGCACTATGGTGCTACCCACGGTGCTCACCCAGCACTATGGTGCTACCCATGGTGCTGACCCAGCACTGTGGTGCTACCCATGGTGCTGACCCAGCACTATGGTGCTACCCACGGTGCTGACCCAGCACTGTGGTGCTACCCACGGTGCTGACCCAGCACTATGGTGCTACCCACGGTGCTCGCCCAGCACTGTGGTGCTACCCATGGTGCTGACCCAGCACTGTGGTGCTACCCATGGTGCTGACCCAGCACTGTGGTGCTACCCATGGTGCTGACCCAGCACTATTGTGCTACCCATGGTGCTGACCCAGCACTGTGGTGCTACCCACGGTGCTGACCCAGCACTATGGTGCTACCCACGGTGCTGACCCAGCACTATGGTGCTACCCATGGTGCTGACCCAGCACTATGGTGCTACCCATGGTGCTGACCCAGCACTATGGTGCTACCCATGGTGCTGACTCAGCACTATGGTGCTACCCATGGTGCTGACCCAGCACTATGGTGCTACCCATGGTGCTGACCCAGCACTATGGTGCTACCCATTGTGCTGACCCAGCACTATTGTGCTACCCATGGTGCTAACCCAGCACTGTGGTGCTACCCACGGTGCTGACCCAGCACTATTATGCTACCCATGGTGCTGACCCAGCACTATGGTGCTACCCATGGTGCTAACCCAGCACTATGGTGCTACCCACGGTGCTCACCCAGCACTATGGTGCTACCCATGGTGCTGACCCAGCACTGTGGTGCTACCTATGGTGCTGACCCAGCACTATGGTGCTACCCATGGTGCTGACCCAGCACTGTGGTGCTACCCACGGTGCTGACCCAGCACTATGGTGCTACCCACGGTGCTCGCCCAGCACTGTGGTGCTACCCATGGTGCTGACCCAGCACTGTGGTGCTACCCATGGTGCTGACCCAGCACTGTGGTGCTACCCATGGTGCTGACCCAGCACTATTGTGCTACCCATGGTGCTGACCCAGCACTGTGGTGCTACCCACGGTGCTGACCCAGCACTATGGTGCTACCCACGGTGCTGACCCAGCACTATGGTGCTACCCATGGTGCTGACCCAGCACTATGGTGCTACCCATGGTGCTGACCCAGCACTATGGTGCTACCCATGGTGCTGACCCAGCACTATGGTGCTACCCATGGTGCTGACCCAGCACTATGGTGCTACCCATGGTGCTGACCCAGCACTATGGTGCTACCCATGGTGCTAACCCAGCACTATGGTGCTACCCAAGGTGCTGACCCAGCACTATGGTGCTACCCATGGTGCTCACCCAGCACTATGGTGCTACCCATGGTGCTCACCCAGCACTATGGTGCTACCCATGGTGCTCACCCAGCACTATGGTGCTACCCATGGTGCTCACCCAGCACTATGGTGCTACCAGTGCTCACCCAGCACTATGGTGCTACCATGGTGCTCACCCAGCACTATGGTGCTACCCATGGTGCTAACCCAGCACTATGGTGCTACCCATGGTGCTCACCCAGCACTATGGTGCTCCCATGTGCTGACCCAGCACTATAGTGTACCCATGGTGCTCACCCAGCACTATGGTGATACCCATGGTGCTCACCCAGCACTATGGTGCTACCCATGGTGCTCACCCAGCACTATGGTGCTCCCATGTGCTCACCCAGCACATGGTGCTACCCATGTTGCTCACCCAGCACATGGTGCTACCCATGTGCTCACCCAGCACTATGGTGCTACCCATGGTGCTCACCCAGCACTATGGTGACCCATGTGCTCACCCAGCACTATGGTGCTACCATGGTGCTCACCCAGCACTATGGTGCTGCCCATGGTGCTGACCCAGCACTATAGTGCTGCAATGGTGCTCACCCAGCACTATGGTGCTACCCATGGTGCTGACCCAGCACTATGGTGCTACCCATGGTGCTCACCCAGCACTATGGTGCTACCATGGTGCTGACCCAGCACATAGTGCTACCCATGTGCTCACCCAGCACTATGGTGCTACCCATGGTGCTGACCCAGCACTATGGTGCTACCCAGTGCTGACCCAGCACTATGGTGCTACCCATGGTGCTCACCCAGCACTATGGTGCTACCCATGGTGCTCACCAGCACTATGGTGCTACCATGGTGCTCACCCACAGAGTTCATACACAGTGGGATGGAAAATTTCAGTCTATCAATGAACAGTCAGTAAAGTTCCATTATTTTTACCATTCTTTAAACTTTTAGATTAGTATGGATTATTTTAGTGTGTGTGTGTTTATGTGTGTGTGTGTGAGTGTGTGAGTGTGTGTGTGTTTGTGTGTGAGTGTGTGAGTGTGTGTGTGTGTGTGTGTGTGTTTGTGCGTGTGTGTGTGTGTGTGGAGTGTGTGTGTGTGAGTGTGTGTGTGTGTGTGTGTTTGTGCGTGTGTGTGTGTGGAGGTGTGTGTGTGTGAGTGTGTGAGTGTGTATGTTTGTGTGTGTGTGTGTGTGAGTGTGTGAGTGTGTGTGTGTGTTTGTGTGAGTGTGTGAGTGTGTGTGTGTGGAGTGTATGTGTGTGTGTGTTTGTGCGTGTGTGTGTGTGAGTGTGTGTGTGTGTGTGAGTGTGTGAGTGTGTGTTTGTGTGTGTGTGTGTGTGAGTGTGTGTGTGTGTGTGTGTGTGTGTGACTGTGTGTGTGTGTGTGTGTGTGTGTGAGTGTGTGTGTGTTTTTGTGTGTGTGTGTGTGTATGTGAGTGTGTATGTGTGTGTAAGATTTTGTTGTGATACGCAGCAGATCTTTGCATCTCCCTCATTTTACAAAAGACTATGACTATTCTTTTGCCTCGGATTAAATGCAATGCTATAAATAGAGGCAGAAAAAAGACTTGATATATATTCATGCCGTCGCCTTGTCCAAAGGAAATATTAGCATTTTCCTGCTATAGACAACACAGTGGTCGATCCCGAGTACAAGTTCCACTCACCACTTGTTTACACAGACCTGACACAGAGCCACACATACTTGAGAGAGAGAGAGAGAGAGAGAGAGAGAGAGAGAGAGATAGAGAGAGAGATAAACAGACAGACAGACGCATGAGAGAGAGAGAGAGCCATATAAATACGAGAAAAAGAAACGTAAACAGGAAAAAGCCTCAGATACACTAGAGACACATACACAGACTCTCGTCCGTGAGCTTCACCTCACACAAAACTATGCATTATGAAAACCTCTTGTAATTTTTGTGTACACACATTCCACTGAAGGCCGCCGCCACAGGACTTGGGTTTTGCTACCACTAAAATAAACAAGTATTGGGAAGGATCTGGTTGTCCAGAGCGTTTCAAGGAGAAGGAGGAAATGCCTTGCAGCGGCCATGCATAATCAACATGGGATATTTGCAAGGAGAGGGGGAAGGGAGGGGAGGGTCGTGCAAGATAACACTCAGGGGGGAATGAAGGGGGAAGTGCAATATGTTTGCAGCAAAGACTGATAATGGTTCAGCCTTCACGAAATGTGTGGTACACAAATACTGGTCGACAGGAGAGGTAGAAAGTTGGTTCGCTGCCTAGGAAAGCGTATTGACTGCACGAGGGGTCATTAAGACTCAATGTCAACAGTTACACTCTAACAATTTGGAATACTTTAAACCCTGAAATTGGGACTAAAGTGAACTCCTCTGTGTATATACACTGAGGGGGGGAATATGCCTCTCTGTGTATATATACTGAGAGGGAGGATAATACCTCTCTGTGTATCAACGTTGTTGAGATGGAAGTTTTGTGGTCCTGATGAGGTTACCACAATGTTGACACGTTGTGTTCTTGTTAATACTTAATATATAACTCCTGAGTGTTGCAATTATTATTATTATTATTATTAGTAGTAGTATTATTAGTAGTAGTAGTCTACCTGGAGGGTGTTCCGAGGGTTAACGCTCCCTCGGCTCACTCTTTGATAATTCTTTCCGGTAGATCAGTGCCTGATCAACCAGACTGTTACTGCTGGTCGCACGTAGTCCAACGTACGAACCACCGCTCTGCTGATCGGGTACTGACTTTAAGTATCTGTCCACCTCTCTCTTGAAGGCAGCCAGGGGTCTATTTGTAATTTCCCTTATGCCTGGTGGAAGCTGTTTGAACAGTCTTGGGCCCCTGACACTTATTGTGATTTCTCTGAGTGTACTCATGGCACCCCTACTTTCCACTGGGGGGATGTTGCACAGTCTGCCCAGTCTTTTGCTTTCGTAGGAAGTGATTTCTGTGTGCAGATTAGGGACCAGTATCGTTAAGATTTTCCAGGTGTAGATTATGAGGTATCTCTCTCGCCTGCGCTCCAGTGAGTACAGGTCAAGTGATTCCAAACGTTGCCAGTAATTAAGGTGTTTGATGGAACTTATATGTGCAGTGAAGGTTCTCTGTACATTCTCTAGATCTGCAATTTAACCTGCCTAGAATGGCGCTGTTAGTGTACAACAGTATTCCAACCTGGAGAATAGTAGTAGTAGTAGTAGTAATAACAGTAGTAGTAGTAGCAAGTAGTAGTAGTAGCAGTAGCAGTAGAGTAGCAGTAGCTAGTAGCAGTAGTAGTAGCAGTAGTAGTAGCAGTAGTAGTAGTAGAACAGTAGTAGTACAGCAGTAGTAGTAGCAGCAGAGTAGTCAGACAGTAGACGAGTAGCAGTAGTAGTAGGTAGCAGTAGTACAGTAGAGCAGCAGTAGCAGAGTAGAACAGCAGTAGTAGCAGAGCAGTAGCAGAGTAACAGAGAGAGAGCAGCAGCAGAGTGGCAGAGAAACTAGCAGCAGTAGCAGTAGCAGCAGATAGTAGTAGCAGTAAAGCAGTAGTAGCTAGATAGTAGCAAGAGCATAGCAGCAGTAAGCTAGAGTAAGCAGTAATAGAGTAGTAGCAAGTAGCAGCAGTAGCATACAGCAGATAGAGTAGCAGAGAGTAGTAGCAGAGTAGTAAGCAGAGTAGTAAGCAGAGAGTAGAGCAGAGTAATAGTGTGCAGTAGAAGTACAGTATAAGCAGTAGAGATAGTAGTAGCAGTAGTAGTAGTAGAAAGAGTAGCAAAATAGCAGTAGTAGCAGATCAAAGTAGCAGAGAGTAGCAGCAGAGCAATAGAGAGCAGTATAGTCAGCAGTAGCAGACACATACAGAGAAGCAGAGAGCAGTAGCAATAGCAGCAGCAGCAGCAGAGCAGCAGAGCAGCAGAGTAGAGAGAGCATAGAGCAATCAGCAGAGCAGCAGAGCAGCAGCAGCAGCAGCATACAGCAGCAGAGAAAGCAGCAGCAGCAAAGCAGCAGGCAGACAGAGCAGCAGCAGCAACAGAGCTGAGCAGCGAATAGCAGCAGCAGCAGCAGCAGCAGTAGTAGCATAAGTGAGATAGAGAGTAGTAGTAGTAATAGTAGCAGTAGTAGTAGAAATATTATTATTATTGAATTTGTATTTGTTTACAATATATTTCTTATCTTAATGGAGTTTTCCATTAATTTTATACAAGATTATTTGTAGCCTTTATTCCAGACGAAGCTTAGAACATTAATAAAGACGATGTTCTCTAGTTTTAAAGACAGTGTGTGTGTACTCACCTAATTGTGGTTGCAGGGTCGAGACTCAGCTCCTGGCCCCGCCTCTTCACTCTTGTGTGTGTGTGTGTGTGTGTGTGTGTGTGCTATGTGTGTTTTATTACGGTGGAGTTTAAGTAGTCGGGAGGGAGTGGAGGGAGGGAGGGTCTGATGACGGAGGGGACGGAGGGGGGTGACTGTTGACGGAGGGGGGTGACTGTTGACGGAGGGGACGGAGGGGTGACTGTTGACGGAGGGGACGAAGGGGGTGACTGTTGACGGAGGGACGGAGGGGGTTGACTGTTGACGGAGGAACGTTAGCTATAAGAATTTTGTGAGTTGATTTCGGTTGGTCGTAGTTTGAGGAGGAGTTGAGTGACTGACAAATGACTGTCAGTGACGCACTGACGTGTAACTGTGAGTTGCGACACGCACGTAACTCTGTGGGCTACGACGCACACGTAATTCTGTGGGTTACGACGCGCACGTATCTCTGTGAGTTACGACGCACACGTAACTCTGTGAGTGTCATTCGGACGCGTGCAAAAACACACTGTGAATTTAGAAATTTTATTGAGGAGCTGAAGGTTGTAGACAAGCCAAGTGAGCTTTGATTCTACTGTATTATAAGATGGCTGTCAGCTACCAGTGTTTTGAATAAGTTTTTTGCTCTTTCTGAACCAATCATTACTTACGTCAAAGAGAATAAAAAGATGTTCTTAACACACGTAATGCAACACTTCCAATACGTATTTAAATCTGGCACTTCAGGGAAGCAATACAGTTTTTACAGAACTTGGCAAATCAGCTTTAAGTTTCCAGGATAAAATAAAGATTTTCCAAAGAAATTTGATCACTTTACCAACCTTAAATTAAGAATAACTGATGTTGAAATTTAAGACAGTAAATTGAAACAATACGAAGGAAGTTTAGAAACATTTTGTAATGATTCTGAGAACAGATTTGATAACCTAAAAATAAAGTTAAACCCATGTTTTTAATTTTGTTGTGAATTCTTTAGTAATTGATGTCGTCAACGATGCATGTCCCGTTGTTGCAACTTTTGCCTGGAATGTTGCATCAATACAAACACAGATGACTAAGCTGCCGTAACATGTGGGTTTAAAGTTGGTACATGAAAGCTCATCTCTAATTGACTTACGGAAACAAATCCCAGAAGCAAAGTGTCCCAGTCTTCAGAAAACTGTCTCCCCACTGCTCTCTCTTCTCTGTAATCAAATTGATCGAGTCAAAACATGGTGGTGTTATCCTGACTACCAGTCACCTGACTGATCTTATAAAACCTCTAACATCCTACCAGCCAGATTTTAAACTATTAACTGCAAAAATGAAGACTCAGTCAACGAACAGAGATTAAAGATATTCTGTTAAGTAAAAGGACACAAATACAACTAATGTGACATTTTATTGTGGCAACGTTTCGCTCTCCAGGAGCTTTGTCAAGCCGTTACAAGCGATACATGGACACAGAGGGATATATATACTCTCCAAGTGAGGTGTAATACTAGTGGTGGTAGAAGTAGTAGTGATATAAATAGTAGTAGTAGTAATACAATAAGGTAGAACAATCAATTTGCACATGACTAAAAGGTGATAAAACAATTACATGGGTAGTATAAAAATAGGTTAGACAAATATTTCTGTTGGAGGTTGGAATGAGAAGGCCTGTAGGAGTGTTCCACATCTACGATGTGCTTGTGTTGAATTAGCAGGAGACTATGTGATGGTAGGGTTTACTGTTTTCAGGAGGATTCTTGCTAAGACTTCAGAGATGGTGAAGCTGCCTTTGTTTTGTTTAATTGTGTTAGAAACACGATAAGTGCTGATTCAAGGCACTTGCGTCTACGGAAATTAGTTTCTTTAATTACTAGTCGGGCGTCTTTGAATTTCATGAGATGATTGTTGGAATTTCGGTGTTGTACGCAGGCGTTGTTCAGGTTATCGTTCCTACATGCATTAATGTGTTCATTGAGGCGTGTTTCAAGGTTTCTTGCTGTTTCTCCTACATAAATTCTGTCGCAGCCTCCACAGGGTATAGTGTAGACCCTGCGTTGACTGGTTCATGGTGCTTGATTTTGTCCTGGTTAGATAACATAAGAACATAAGAACATAAGAATGGAGGAACACTGCAGAAGGCCTACTGGCCCATACAAGGCAGGTCCTTATCAAAACCACCACTACCTAAGAATTTACTCCTGTACTCACGACACTAATCAAACCCAGCCCTCCCACTCATATATTTGTCCAATCTCTTTTAAAGCCACCCAAGGTCCTAGCCTCTATCACCCTACTCGGAAGATTGTTCCACGCATCTACAACTCTGTTCGAAAACCAGTACTTGCCTATGTCCTTTCTAAATCTAAATTTATCCAATTTAAATCCGTTATTTCTCGTTCTTACTTGGTTCGATATCCTCAGTATTTTATTAATATCTCCTTTGTTT
>WNWK01056021.1:0-11118 GCA_009830355.1 Cherax destructor
TTTATTCTAGAGACTTATTCACTAAGTACTTAATGCTAAAGAAATTGATTGAGTTTATTCTAGTTCTATATTATTTAAATTATTAAATGGTTATACATACTATTTAAAGACAATACAAGAGAAATTGGTTGAGTTTAATCTAGTTGTAGAATTTATTTCAAATTACAGTATGTTGATGCTATACTAGTATAATAACAATACTAGAAATAGTTTTTAGAGTTTCATCTAGGTATATATTTTATTTCAAATTAAGAAAATGATGATACTATAAGATTTTAAATGACAATATGATGATATAAGATTGCAACAAGTGTTAAGGAGGATGAACATATCAAAATGAGATCTTCTTAAGTAAAATAATATTGGGTTTGGAAGTTTGTTACAGTATGAGTATTTAGTATAGGGTGAGTAGGTGACTTTTGAGAAGAGTCTTGAATTGATTTTCGGACAAGGTTAACTTGATATTTACTGGTAATGAATTCCAGATTTTGGGGCCCTTTATGTGCATAGAATTTTTACATTGGTTAGTATGGACTCGGGGTATGTCAAATAGTGATCTGTGTCTTGTGTCATGTTCGTGGGACCTATTAAAGTTGTTGAGGAGAATTCTGAGCGCAGGGTTAATATTAGCATGTAGAGTTTTATGTATGTAGAAGGCACATGAATAGGTATGAATATTTTTATGGTGAGTAGTTTTAAGGTTCTGAATATAGGTGGAGTATGCTGTCTAGAGTGGGAATTTGTTATCATCCTGACTGCAGCCTTTTGCTGGGTTATGAGTGGTCTAAGGTGATTTAATGTTGTTGAGCCCCATGCACAGATTCATAGGTGAGATAAGGGTAGATAAGAGAATGATATAGTGCAATGAGAGCTGGTTGAGGCACATAATAGCGTATCTTAGATAATATACCTACTGTCCTTGAGATTTTCTTGGAAATTTGTTGTATGTGTGTTTGGAATTTAAGACTACTGTCAAGGTGGATTCCTAGGAATTTTCCCTCTGTGAGCCTTGTGATGGGTGAACCATTTAGCGTTATGTTAAGTGGAACATTTGTAGCTTTGTTTCCAAACTGAATGTAGTAGGTCTTGTCCGTATTGAGAGTAAGCTTATTTGTCATCATCCATGTTGATATTTTCTGTAATTCGGCATTAACTGTGTTGGCTAGTACGACTGGATTTGGGTGAGAGAAGACATATGTTGTGTCATCTGCAAACAAAATGGGTTTGAGTAGTTGTGATGCATTCGGTAGGTCATTTATGAGGATAGACTGAGGGCCCTGAATCTGCACTCTCTAGAAAGGCGTAGAATTAGGGAGGATATGATTGAGGTGTATAAATGGAAAACAGGAATAAATAAAGGGGATGTAAATAGCGTGCTAAAAATATCTAGTATTGACAGGACTCGCAGCAATGGCTTTAAGTTGGTAAATTCAGATTCAGGAAGGATATAGGAAAGCATTGGTTTGGTAATAGAGTTGTCGATGATTGGAACAAACTCCCGATTACAGTTATAGAGGCTAAAACGTTGTGTAGTTTTAAAAATAGGCTAGATAAATATATGAGTGGGTGCGGGTGGGTGTGAGTTGGTCCTGACTAGCTTGTGCTACTGGGTCAGATGCCGTGCTCCTTCCTTGGGTGAATGTAACCTGGCCTGGCTGGGTCGGGGCATTGTCTTGAGGCGGTGGGAGACTTGGACCTGCCTCGCATGGGCCAGTAGGCCTGCTGCAGTGTTCCTCCTTTCTTATGTTCTTATCTTCAGGAGAGGTGCAGCAGTCGTAGGAGGTGTCACATTTGACCAATGTGGAAGTAGGTCGTGCCCAAGGGTTAGGCAATCGAAGAATTCCCTGTATGGACTGATGAAGCCACTGTGTGGCGAAACGTTTCCTCAATAAAGATACCCAAGTGTTGCATATGTGTCTAATTTACCAACTCGTCGGTTCTCTGAACCATTCATCTACATAATAGAGGTCCAGACATGTATGCGGGGAGCCCCAGACCGACAAAATGTGATCAGTCGCGAGGGAGCCTTCCCCAAATTCAACTTCAATAACAAAAACATAAGGTGGGACCAAGTAAACTAAGTCCTAAATGATATAAACTGGGAAGATAGCCTAAGCATCTCAGATCCTAACTTATGTCTAGAACAAATTAACTCTGTGGCACTTGAGGTTTGCTCAAGACAAATTCCCTTAAGGAAAATGAGAAGATGTAAACTAGAAAGAGAGAGACGCTCCCTATACAGGCGAAGGCAAAGAATAACAGAGCGGCTACAAGAGGCCAATATATCTGAAATACATAGGGAGACACTGGTCAGAGAAATAGCAAACATCGAACAAAACTAAAGGAATCTTACAGGAATCAAGTGCGGCCCGGTCTGTGACCAGGCCTCATGTTGAATCAGACCCTGATCAACCAGGCTGTTACTGCTGGCCGCACGCAGTCCAACGTACGAACCACAGCCTGGCTGGTCAGGTACCGACTTCAGGTGCCTGTCCAGTGCCTGCTTGAAGACAGCCAGGGGTTTGTTGGTAATCCCCCTGATGTATGCTGGGAGGCAGTTGAACAATCTTGGGCCCCTGACACTTATTGTGTTCTCTAACGTGCTAGTGGCACCCTGCTCTTCATTGGGGGATGTTACATCGCCTGCCGAGTCTTTTGCTTTCGTAGGGAGTGACTCTCGTGTGCAAGTTTGGTACTAATCCCTCGAGAATTTTCCACGTGTATATAACAATGTATCTCTCCCGCCTGCGTTCTAGGGAGTACAGGTTTAGGAACTAAAAGCCAAAAATGAAATTGAAAGAAACCCAAAGTATTTCTTTTCTTATGCCAAATCAAAGTCGAGAACAACAACCAGTATTGGGCCCCTACTTAAACGGGATGGGTCATACCCACCTATTGAAACAGCAAACAAACTCAATGATTTCTTCTCCACCATAGGTAAAAAGCTGGCAAGCAAAATCCCAAGTTCAAAACTCCACCTAACGACTATCTCACTGGCACCTATCGAACACACTATTCCTAGCCCCGACCAACCCAATAGAAGTTTCACTTATAATCAACACACTAAAAAACAAAGCAGGTGACCTAAATAACTTACCACCATTTATATACAAAAAAGCCTCTCAAGTTCTCTCACCAATTATTGCAACACTTTTTAACAAATCCATTGAATCCTCTACCTTCCCATCAATACTCAAAATAGCGAGGGTTACCCCAATACATAAAGGAGGAGATCAAACAGACCTGAATAACTACAGGCCGATATCTAACTTACCCCTTTCTCCAAAATCTTTGAAAAATTAATTCATAAACAAATATATTCCTACCTCACCTCCAACAACGTACTCAACCACTGTCAATTTGGATTCCGGCCTAATAAAAATACAAATGATGCCATTATACACATGTTAGAAATAATTTACACCGCCCTTTAAAAAAAAGAAATCCCAGTGGGAATCTTCATTGATTTACGTAAAGCTTTTGATACAGTTGACCATGATCTGTTACACCTAAAATTATCACACTTTGGTATAAGAGGACACTCCCTCAACTACCTAAAATCATACCTAAGCAACAGAAACCAATATGTGTACACAAATGGAGCTAGCTCTACCACGCAAACTATTACCGTAGGTGTCCCACAGGGAAGTGTTCTTGGCCCACTACTCTTTCTCATTTACATTAACGACCTACCAAATGCATCTCAACTACTCAAACCCATACTTTTTGCAGATGACACTACATACGTTATCTTGCACCCTAGCCCAGACATACTAGCCAACACTGCAAATACTGAATTGCAGAAAATATCTACCTGGATGATGACCAACAAACTTACTCTCAATATTGATAAAACCTATTTTATCCAGTTTGGGAACAGAGCTACAAACGCACCACTTAACATAATGATAAACGGGTCCCCTATCGCAAAACTCACAGAGGGAAAATTCTTAGGAATACATCTTGACAGTGGCCTCAAATTTCAGACACATATACAACAAATTTCCAAGAAAGTCTCAAAGACCGTGGGAATACTATCCAAGATACGGTACTATGCTCCACAACCAGCTCTCCTTACTCTATATCACTCACTCATTTACCCATACCTCACCTATGGAATCTGCGCATGGGGCTCTACATCAATAACTCATCTCAGACCATTAATAACACAACAAAAGGCAGCAGTTAGAATGATAACAAATTCACACTCCAGACAACATACTCCACCAATATTAAAAAACCTAAACTTACTCACCATACAAGACATCCATACTTTTTACTGTGCCTATTACATACATAGAACACACTATGCAAATATTAACCCACCACTCAAACTTCTCCTTACCAATTTTAACAGGACACATGACCATAACACTAGACACAGATCACTCCTCGATGTTCCCCGTGTCCATCTAACACTATGTAAAAACTCAGTGCATATAAAAGGCACGAAAATTTGGAATTAATTACCTGTCATTGCCAAAGAAACCCTACCTGTACCCCAATTCAAAACGATGCTAAAAAACCACCTCACCCAAAGCTAATTGCTCAATATCAAACATTCTCAACAAAGTAGAATAATCACTTAATGTAAAAACCTGACTAATCACTTAAATGTAAAAACCTGTTATGAATAACACATACTAAGCTAACTGTTCCTATAACATTTACATTATAATGATCACGTAAACTGTAACTGCAATGCAACTAATTGTTTTAAATTGTTATCTCACTCAATTAGTTGCATTGCTACAATTAATTGATATGTTCAACTTATATTCAAACTTTATAACTTAGATATGCAATTATACTTATTTTATAAATGATCAACCATAACTTTTTACCATGTAGTCCAGAATAAAGTAGTCTTAAGAATGCCCGCAATGCACAGCATATTAGGGGCTTTTGGCATGTACATCTCATTAAGAAATATATCTTGTCTACCATGTATCATTGTACCATGTCACAATAAAGTATTATTATTATTATTATTATTATTATTATTATTATTATTATTATTATTATTATTATTATTATTATACACAGATGACAGCAAGGAAATGAGTTTTTAGCGAGCCGCTAACCAGACTGAAAGTCGAAGACCTAAATGAATTTTTTTATGAGAGAGACACATAATTTGGTAGACACAAACCTATATGATATTATCCTGACCCCGAATGACTTCGAAAAGGCAATAAATGACATGCCCATGCACTCCGCTCCAGGCCCAGACTCATGGAACTCCGTGTTCATCAAGAACTGCAAGAAGCCCCTATCACATGCTTTTAACATCCTATGGAGAGGGAGCATGGACACTGGGATCGTCCCGCAGTTACTAAAAACAACAGACATAGCCCCACTCCACAAAGGGGGCAGTAAAGCAATAGCAAAGAACTACAGACAAATAGCGCTAACGTCCCATATCATAAAAATCTTTGAAAGGGTTCTAAGAAGCAAGATCGCCACTCATCTTGATATCCATCAATTACACAACCCAGGCTGCTTAGAGCAGGAAATTAAAACTTCATCGGAGTATAAAACAAATTCCAACCACACAATAGAGCGAAAACTAATGTCAAAGACCTGGGAGTGATCATGTCAGAGGATCTCACCTTCAAGGACCATAACACTGTAGCAATCGCATCTGCTAGAAAAATGACATGAGAACCTTCAAAATCAGGGATGCCAAGCCCATGTTGACACTTTTCAGGTCGCTTGTTCTATCTAGGCTGGAATATTGCTGCACACTAACTGCACCTTTCAAGGCAGGTGAAATTGCTGACCTAGAAAATGTACAGAGAACCTTCATGGCACACATAACTGCGATAAACCACCTCAATTACTGGGAACGCTTGAAGTTCCTAAACCTGTACTTCCTAGAACGCAGGCGAGAGAGATACATTATTATATACACTTGGAAAATCTTAGAGGGATTAGTACCAAACTTGCACACGAAAATCAATCCCTACAAAAGCAAAAGACTCGGCAGAAGATGCAAGATCCCCCCAATGAAAAGCAGGGGTGCCACTAGCACGTTAAGAGATAACACAATAAGTGTCAGGGGCCCAAGACTGTTCAACTGCCTCCCAGCATACATAAGGAGGATTACCAATAGACCCCTGGGTGTCTTCAAGCAGGTTCTGGACAGGCACATAAAGTCGGTACCTGACCAGCCAGGTTGTGGTTTGTACGTTGGACTGCATGTATCGGGTGGGTCTTGGGAGAGATATGTAGGTTGTCAAAGATGCTTTATCGCGTCATGTTAGCGTAGTAACTGCTGATCCTCCGTTTAGTGCTGAGGATGTAAAGAATGCCCAAAGAACAGACCCCTTGTGGTCTGGTGTGACTCGATTCCTGCTCCAGGAAGACCTTATCCCACCGCTGCCACCACTTGTCGGGTGGGTCTTGGGAGAGATATGTAGGTTGTCAAAGACACTCCTTGTAAGGATGGTTACGATATATTTACAGTATGTGAAGGAGAGATCCCAGCCCCCGTCCGTTCAGCTTGTACGTCTATGACTTCTGAGAGGGTACACCTATGCAAGGCTATGCACATGCGCTGAGCCTCTGATGTCAGCGGGTATCGTGATGTCACACGCAAAGGGACCAGCTGTATAACTAGGATGAACGCTGATACACTACACAAGTGTATATATAATACTGACACAACACATGTGGCCAGCAGTAACAGCCTGTTTGATCAGGCCCTGATCAACCATGAGGCCTGGTCACAGACCGGGCCGCGGGAGCGTTGACCCCTGGAACTCTCTCCAGGTAAACTCCAGGTATCTCAGTATATATACATACAATATACATGCAACATACATACAGTATACTCCAGTATTATGTATTATACCCATTATTATTATACATAATAATATGTATAATCCATATTATATAATTTTGTAGTTAAAATATAAAATAGCAGTGATCAGGCAGGCTGTGGTGGCATGCAGGGTGCCAGCACTGACAGTTTGGGCCACCAGGCAGGCTGTCTGTCAGACGCAATCTTCCCACAGGCATATCAGATCCTGAGGAAAGATAGAAGGAGCAGGGGGGGGGAAGGAGGGGTCGCACTGCTCGTAAGGAACCATTGGAGATTCGAGGAAATGGAAGGAATGGAGGTGTGTCGAGAAAGGGACTTTATAGTAGGTACCATCCAGTCTGGGGAGCACAAGATAGTCGTTGCAGTGATGTATAACCCACCACAGAACTACAGGAGGCCAGAAGAGGAATATGACGAGAACAACAGAGCAATGGTGGGCACTCTGGCGGAGGTGGCAAGAAAAGCGCACATGAGCAGAGCGAAGTTACTGGTCATGGGCGATTTCAACCACAGGGAGATCGACTGGGAGAACCAAGAACCATGTGGGGGTCCAGAAACTTGGAGAGCCAAGATGATGGACGTGGTACTGGAAAACCTGATGCACCAACATGTCAGGGACACGACCAGAGAGAGAGGAGAGGATGAACCAGCAAGGCTGGACCTTGTATTCACCCTGAACAGCTCAGACATCGAGGACATAAGTCACGAGAGCCCCCTGGGAGCCAGCGACCATATGGTGCTGAGCTTTGAGTACATTGTACAGCTACAGGTAGAGAGAGAAAATGGTACAGAAAGAGATAAACCAGACTTTAAAAGAGGGGACTACATGGGCATGAGGAATTTCCTGCAGGAGGTTCAGTGGGAAAGGGAAATGGAAGGACAGTCAGTAAATGAAATGATGGAATACGTAGCGACAAAGTGCGAGGAGGCAGAGGAACAGTTTATACCCAAAGGAAAAAGATTAAACGGGAAGGCCAGAAAGAGCCCCTGGTTTACCCAAAGGTGCAGGAAGGCAAAGACTCAGAGTGTCAGAGAATGGAAAAGGTACAGGAGGCAAAGAACCCAAGTAAACAAAGAGATTAGTCGAAGAGCAAGAAACGAGTATGCACAGGTATGGAGGGAGGCCCAGAAACAGTACAAAAATGACATAGCATCGAAAGTCAAGTCTGACCTGAAACTGATGTACAGTCACATCAGAAGGAAGACAACAGTCAAGGATCAGGTGATAAGGCTGAGGAGAGAAGATGGGAAACTCACAAGTAATGATCAAGAAGTATGTGAGGAGCTCAACTCAAGGTTTAAGGAAGTATTCACAGGAAGGCAGCTGGATAGACAGGATGGGGTGCATCACCAGCAAGGGATGTATCAAGTGCTGGAGGGCATACACACAACTGAGGAGGAGGTGAAGCAGTTACTCAGTGACCTCGATACCTCAAAGGTGATGGGTCCGGACAATATCTCCCTGTGGGTCCTTCGGGAAGGAGCTGAGGTTGCCACTTGCCATAATATTCAACACATCCCTTGAAACTGGGCAGCTACCTGGGGTATGGAAAAAGGCCAACATAGTCCCCATCTTTAAAAAAGGAGACAGAAAAGAGGCACTAAACTATAGACCGGTGACACTTACGTGTATAGTGTGCAAAGTCTTGGAGAAAATCATCAGGAAAAGAATGGTGGAGCACCTGGAACTGAACAGAATAATTAACGCCAGACAGCACGGATTCAGGGAAGGCAAATCATGTGTAACAAACCTCCTGGAGTTCTATGATAAAGTAACAGAGGTAAGGCAAGAGAGAGAAGGGTGGGTTGATTGCATTTTCCTGGACTGCAGGAAGGCCTTCGACACAGTTCCTCATATGAGATTAGTAAAGAAGTTGGAAGATCAAGCGTGTATATCAGGAAGGGCACTGGAATGGATCAGGGAATACCTCACAGGGAGGCAACAACGAGTCATGGTGCGTGATGAGGTATCACAGTGGGCGCCTGTGACGAGCGGTGTACCACATGGGTCAGTCCTAGAACCAGTGCTATTCTTGGTATATGTGAATGACATGACGGATGGGATAGACTCAGAAGTGTCTCTGTTCGCAGATGATGTGAAATTAATGAGGAGAATCACATCGGATGAGGACCAAGCAGGACTTCAAAGAGACCTGGACAGGCTTGACATCTGGTCTAGCAACTGGCTTCTCGAATTTAATCCCACCAAATGCAAAGTCATGAAGATCGGAGAAGGGCAAAGAAGACCGCAGACAGAGTACAGGCTAGGTGGACAAAGGCTACAAACCTCGTCAAAGGAGAAAGACCTTGGGGTGAGTATAAAGCCAAGCACGTCTCCGGAGGCACACATCAACCAGATAACTGCGGCAGCATATGGGCGACTGGCAAACATAAGATTAGCGTTCTGTTACCTTAACAAGGAATCGTTCAAGACACTGTACACCGTGTACGTCAGGCCCATACTAGAGTATCAGCTCCAGTCTGGAACCCACACCTGGTCAAGCACGTCAAGAAATTAGAGAAAGTGCAAAGGTTTGCGACAAGGCTAGTTCCATAACTCAGGGGACTGTCCTATGAAGAAAGGTTGAGGGAAATAGGACTAACAACACTGGAGGATAGAAGGGTTAGAGGAGATATGATAACGACATACAAAATACTGCGAGGAATCGACAAGGTAGATAGTGACAGGATGTTCCAGAGAGGGAACACAGAAACAAGGGCACAACTGGAAGCTGAAGACTCAGATGAGTCAAAGGGATGTTAGGAAGCATTTCTTCAGCCATAGAGTAGTCAGGAAGTGGAATAGTCTAGCGAACGATATAGTGGAGGCGGGAACCATACATAGTTTTAAGATAAGGTATGATAAAGCTCATGGAGCAGGGAGAGCAGAGACCCAGTAGCGGACAGTGAAGAGGCGGGACCAGGAGCTGAGTATCGACCCTGCAACCACAATTAGGTGAGTACAATCTGGTCTCAGACCAGAGGGGCTGAAACAGGTCTCTGGTATAAGAAAATACAAGTTAAATTTATGTTAATATGGGTTAATCTGTTATTGTAGATTAATATGTCTTTAAGCTGTGTTTAACACTGATGGTTCTGTTTAACACTAATAGTTTTGTTTAACACTGATATTTAACACTGATAGTTCTGTTAAACACTGATAGTTCTGTTAAACAATGATAGGGCTGTTAAACACTGATAGTTATGTTTAACACTGATAGTTTTGTTTAACACGGATAATTCTGTTTAACACTGATAATTCCATTTAACACTGATAGTTCTGTTAAACACTGATAGTTCTGTTTAAGACTGATAGTTGTTTAAGACTGATATTTCTGTTTAACACTGACAGTTCTGTTAAACACTGATAGTTCTGTTAAACACTGATAATTCCATTTAACACTGATAGTTCCGTTTAAGAAAGTTCTGTTTAACACTGATAGTTCTATCACTGATAGTTCTGCTTAACACTGAAAGTTCCGTTTAAGACGTAAAGTTCCATTTAACATTGATAGTTCCGTTTAAGGCTGAAAGTTCTGTTTAAGACGGAAAGTTTGGAGATAAATTCAATTTTAAGATGAAAGTTTAAGAGTAGGAGGAAGTTCCAACTCTGCTGTAGCCTACAAGAGTTCCTCTGATGCTGATCTCTTTCTTCTACCACCACAATGTTACCTCGTTGACAGCTGCCTTCACTAGTCACTGGTGTAGTGGTATCACCCAGTCACTAGTGTTGTGGTATCACTTGTTACTGGTGTAGTGGAATCACCATCACTAGTGTCGGGTATCAGTCCTCTTGCCTCTTAGTACTGGGGTACCAGGATGGCTGTCGTATTTCACCAGGTTTTTCAAGGTGAGGTATTCTGGTTTTTGAGGGTTTTGGTCTGGTATTGAGGTATTCTGAAGGTTTTTGTGGTCTGGTAGTGAGGTATTCTTGGGGTCTTGTGGTCTGGTAGTGAGGTATTGTGGGGGTTTTGTGGTCTGGTAGTAAGGTATTGTGGGGGTCTTGTGATCTGGTAGTGAGGTATTGTGGTCTGGTAGTGAAGTATTCTGAGGGGTCGTGGTGCCCTGAGGTAAGACATGACGTGCTGATAGACCCATGAGGGCATTATCACTAGAGAGGGCATCCCTGGCTTGTACCTGGAGAGGTATTGGGTGTGTACATACCCACTGCTGCCAGCACTAATATTATCCCAGGTACCTCCTTCGTGGACACAGAACCTTTGTTGAACCCTCTGGTGGATGTCCCTGGATCTGCTGGTAGCAGTGTGGGTGTTGTGGGATGGTTGTTAGGG
>WNWK01056022.1:0-11118 GCA_009830355.1 Cherax destructor
GTGATAAGAGTTAAACTTGGACTTGGATCATATTGTCTCTCAAAACATCCACAATATATAAAATATTAGTAATTATAAATATATCTCTGAGAACATAGCTCTACGAGATCAAGAAGTATGTCTCGGCCACTAAGGAGCTTGCATCATTCACTGCAGTTCATTTCACTCCCATATCCGGTAAATTTTTTTGAACAAGTAGTTCCGGGTTTAAGAACTGTTCTGAGGTTTTTTTTATATCCTCATTGGTTGATAAAACTCTTAAAAATCATGCACTACCAAAAAATGAATCTACCCACAACAACAGTAGAAGACCACAACCCCGGAGATGCGGGTGATGAGGGTTTTGTCTCACAAGTGACATACAGGGCAGGTGTGAGGTCTGGGACACTCGGGAGCTTCACTTATTTACCAGAATTCTTCCCCAGATGTGGCAATGAGAAAACAAGTGTGGCTGAGTGGGACAATCATCAAAAAATTCCGAATCTGCCGCACAGGAAGTGTGGTGTAAGAACATCCTATCTAACCATGTAGCAAATAAATATATATATATATATATATATATATATATATATATATATATATATATATATATATATATATATATATATATATATATTCTTCTTTCAAAAATCGGCCGTTTCCCACACGGGTGGCTAAAAGAAAAAAGTTTCTCTTTTAACTTTAAGTAATGTATACGGAGAAGGGTTACTAGCCCTTGTTCCGGCATTTTAGTGAATCTAAACTCTGTTCCACTTCCCGTGGAGATAAGAGGAAATAAGAACAAGAACTAGTAAGAAAATAGAAAAAACCCAGAGGGTGTGATATATACGTTTGTACATGAATGTGTAGTGTGATCTAAGTGTAAGTAGAAGTAACAAGACATACCTGAAATCTTGATGTTTATGAGACAAAAAAAAGACACCAACAACTACCATCATGTAAAATATTACGGTTTCTTTTTCATCACTTGGCAGGACGGTAGTACCTCCCGGGCGGTTGCTGTCTACCAACCTACTACCTAGTACCAACCTACTACCCAAGGTCTTTGCTTCAATAACCCTACTAGGCAGACTGTTCCACTCATCAACTACCCTATTTCCAAACCAATACTTTCCATATCCTTTCTAAATCTAAATTTATCTAACTTGAATCCATTATTGTGGTTCTCTTTGGAGAGATACCCTCAAGACCTTATTTATATCACCTTTGTTAATACCCATTTTCCACTTGTATCCTCGATCATGTCTCCCCCTCATTCTACGTCTTACAAGTGAATGTAATTTAAGGGTCTTCAATCTTTCTTCGTAAGGAAGATTTCTAATGCTATGTATTAATTTAGTCATTCTACGCTGAATGTTTTCTAACGAATTTATGTCCATTCTGTAATGGAGACCAGAACGAGCTCGTAATCTAGGTGAGGCCTTACTAATGATGTATAAAGCTGTAATATAACCTCTGGACTTCTGTTGCTAACACTTTTGATATAAATCCCAGTAATCTATTTCCCTTTATTACGTACGCTTAGGCATTGCTGTCTTGGTTTAAGGTTGCTGCTTACCATCACCCCCAAGTCCTTCTCGCAATCTGTATGGCTAAGTTCTACGTTATTTAAGTTATAAGTGCTTGGGTTATGGACACTCCCGAGCTTCAGAACCTTGCATTTGTCTACATTGAACTTCATCTGCCACTTTTCTGACCACGAATTAAGTTTTCTAAATCTTCCTGAAGTTCTGTGACATCTATGTTTGAATCAATTATCCTACCTATCTCCGTGTCGTCGGCAATTTGCTCATGTCACTAGTAATTCCCTCGTCAAGGTCATTGATATATATTATAAATAACAACGGGCCTAAGACTGATCCTGTGGAACACCACTTGTACAAGTCCCCATTCGGTTTAACCCATTTATGCACACTCTCTGCTTCCTATTGGTGAGCATGACTCGATCCACGACAGCACTTTTCCCCACTTTCTTAACAGTCTCTGGTGCGGTACTCTATCAAAAAGCCTTACTAAAGTCTAAATAAACAATATCGAATTCTTTATCTGATCAACAGCCTCAAAACTTTATGAAGAAGGTTAATAAATTAGATAGGCAGGAACGGCCCCTCGTAAATCCATGTTCAGTATCATTAATCAAATTATGGTTATCTAGATGGCTTCAATAATATCAGCTATAATTGACTCTAGTAATTTGCCTACAATTGAGGTCAGGCTTATTGGGGGTAATTTGACGTAGTGACTTGTCCCCTGCTTTAAAATAGGAATTATTAGCCATCTTCCACCTATCAGACACTTCACCTGTTTGAAGAGATAAATTAAAAATGTTAGATAATGGTTCACAGAGTTCCATTTTACATTCCTTAAGAACCCTTGCAAAAAGCTAATCAGGACCCGGCGATTTATTTTGTTCAGTCGGTCTAGTTGTTTCATAACCATTTCGCTAGTGACTGTGATATTACATAATTTATCTTCTTCTGGGTCTCTGTAAAAATTAATTACTGGGATATTATTAGTGTCTTCCTGTGTGAAACCGAGATAAAATAATTATTAAAAATAGAGCACATATCATTCTCCTTGTCAGTAAGATGCCAGAGTTATTTTTAAGGGGACCTATCTTATCCCTAACTTTTGTTCTATAAACCTGGAAAAACTTTTGGGTTAGTTTTGAATCCCTAGCAACTTTAATTTCATAGTCCCGTTTAGCTTTTCTTATCCCCTTTTAACGTCCCCCTTAATGTCAGTATACGGATTTATAAGATGACCTCACCTCTTTTTTTGTGCCTATAAATTCCTTTCTTCTCCCTAAAAGATACTTGAGCCTATTATTCATCCATTTTGGGTCATTTTACTTGATCTAATTTCTTTACGGATAAATGTTCTTTTGGGCAGCCTGTATAGTGTTAAGAAAACTGTCATATTGATACCTCTCTTCGTCACCCCAGTCCACAGTTGATAAGTGTTCTCTCAGTCCATTATAATCTGCTAAGCGAAAATCTGGGACCGTTACTGAATTATCCCTACTATCATACATCCATTCAATGCTAAAGGTAATTATTGACTTGTGGTCGCTTGAGCCGAGTTCCTCTGTAATTTCTAAATTATTAACAAGGGTTTCCTTGCTTGCCAGAACCAAGTCAAGTAGGTTATTTTCCCTTGTAGGTTCTGTCACAAACTGCTTCAAAAAGCAATCCTGAACTACTTCTAAAAAGTCGTTAGATTCTAAATTCCCTGTCAAGAAATTCCAATTAATCTCAATAAAGTTAAAGTCCCCTAGAAATACTATGTTATCGTGCCTTGTGGCCTTAACAATTTCCTCCCAAAGTAGTCTTCCTTGTTCCTTATCTAAGTTTGGAGGACAGTAAATCACGCCTAAAATCAATTTTTCACACCCCTCTGAAAATTCTATCCAGACAGACTCTGTATGTGTTATTTCAGACTTTATACCCGTTTTTATGCAACAATTTAAATGATCACGGACATAGAGTGCAACCCCACCCCCCTTCCCGATACTTCTGTCTACTTGGAACAATTTAAAACCCTGAATGTGACATTCGGCAGGCATGTCCCGATTTTTCATATTTAACCATGTCTCAGTTATTGCAAAAACATCAATATTACCCGTACTTGCAACTGCTTATTTCTGTTTTTCCACTATACCTATTACTGTCCTTGTCACCTAGTGCCACTGGCTTTCCAATACCCACCTTATTCTGCCTATTACTAGTTCCCCTAGAATTTATAACATTACTACACTGGGACTTCACTGTTTTCCCCATATAACCCATACCACTAACTTTTTCTAGTTTAAAGCCCTAACAGCTCCCTCCACTGCAGTTGTCAGTGCCCCCACCCCAGACCTAGATAAGTGAACCCCATCCCTGGCATACATGTCATATCTGTCATAGAAGAGGTCCCAGTTGTCAATGAATGTTACTGCATTTTCCTTACAGTATTTGTCCAGCCAGCAATTGACACCAATTGCCCTGGACAACCATTCATTTCCAACTCCTCTCCTTGGCAAAATACCACATATGACAGGGTTCCCACCCTTCTTCCAAATTCTGTCTATTGCTGACCTATAGCTGCTAATCAGCTGAGAAAGCTCCTGGAGAGCGAAACGTTGCCACAATAAAATGTCACATTAGTTGCATTTGTGTCCTTTTACTTAACATATTGTCGGTAATTCTACCAATATTATTACAGCTCCTCACTCCTACGTCTGCCAACATCGTTGCCTCCAGCACTGAGACAGATAATAGGATTGCTCCCATTACCTCTAATGATGTCGTCCAGACGGCTAACGATATCCTTCATCCCAGCCCCAGGATAACACCCCCTGTGCCTCCTATTCCTATCCTTAAGACAAAATTCCCTATCCATAAACTTAATCTGACTGTCCCCAACTAAAACAATGTTCTTACCTCGACTGGCGGTGTGCATGACGTTCTCGACGGTCTTTGTAGAGATGGTCTTCGCTGGTATGTCTTCACATTCGTCTGATAACAAGGAAAAAGAGTTCCTGGTTTTCACAGCAGTCTCCTGAATCAGCACTTATCATCCTTGAATCAGCACTTATCGCTGTTTCTAACACAGTTAAACAAAACAAATGCAGCTTCACCATCTCTGCTAAGAATCCTCCTGAAAACAGTAAACCCTGCCATCGCATAGTCTCTCCTGCTAATACTACACAAGCACATTGCAGAGGTGGAACACTGATATAGGCCTTCACTATTCCAACCTCCAACAGAAATATTTGTCTAACCTATATTTTTATGCTACCCAAGTAATAGCTTTTATCACCTTTTACTCATGTGCAAGTTGATTGTTCTACCTTATTGTATTACTACTACAACTACAACATATATCACTACTACTACTTCTACTAGTAAGTTTATTCAAGTATACACAAATACAGTTACATAGATTATCATACATAGCAGCATATGTGTAGAAAACCTAGGATAACCCAAAAAAGTCAGACAGAGTGACTTATTTCCATTGGGGTTCATAACTACCACCACCACTAGTATTACACCTCACTCTGAGCCTATATATACCCTCTGTGTCCATGTATTGTTTGTAACGACTTGACAAATCTCCTGGAGAGCGAAACGTTGCCACAATAAAATGTCACATTAGTTGCATTTGTGTCCTTTTACTTAATATATTGTCGGTAATTCTACCAATATTAATACAGTTCTTTCTTTATGTGAGACCTTCGTGGCGATGTACCTTCCTCAGCAGCAGCCTTACTATCTTTCTCTCTTGTACCTCGCCTGCCTCCTATACTTAATCTTTTCCTTCATCTCTATGCGAAGATCAAGGGGATATTTTTCCACACTTCGTCCATCATATTTTTGAACCCAACAGAGAACATTTTCCTCTCTGACCCTATACTGACCCACTCAAACTTCCTATACTGACCCACTCAAACTTCCTATACTGACCCACTCAAACTTCCTATACTGACCCACTCAAACTTCCCAGCATCTTCACCTCATTTACTTGGCCTCTGGTTTCTCATTTCTTTATTCTTGAGTTTTGCCAGCCAGGTACAAGCACTTCCCCAGATCACGGCAAACAAGCCACTACTCACGGCCCAAGTGTTTGGCTGTTTGTCTGTGTGTCAGACACTTACTACTTGTCAGAGGCATATGTGTGTACTTGTCTATGAGTGCACACACACACACTTATTTGTTGATGCAAGGATCGAGTCATAGCTCCTGGCCTCTCCTCTTTCCTAGTCGCTACTAGGTCCACTCTCTCCTTGCTCTTTGTAAAGCTATATATGGATCCTGCCTCCACCACTTCATCACTCTCCAGATTGTTCCACTTCCTGACAGCTCTATGGCTGAAGAAATACTTCCTAACATCCCTGTGATTCATCTGAGTCTTTAACTTCCAATTGTAACCCCTTGTTGCTGTGTCCCATCTCTGAAGCATTCTGTCCTCATCCACCTTGTCAATTCCTTTCAGTATTTTATATGTCGTTATCCAGTCCTCCAGTGTCGTCAGGATGATTTTCCTTAATCTCTCCTCGTAGGACATACCCCTTATCTCCGGGACTAGTTTTGTTGCAAACCTCTGCACTTTCTCTAATTTCTTGACGTGGTTGACGTGTGAGTGTATGTGTGTGTGTGTACTCACCTATTTGTGATTGCAAGGGTCGATTCACAGCTCATGGCCCCGCCTTTTCACTGATTGCTACTAGGTCCTCTCTCTCCCTGCTCCATGAGCTTTATCAAACCTCGTCTTAAAACTATGTATGGTTCCTGCCTCCACTACGTCACTTTCTAGGCTATTCCACTTCCTGACAACTCTATGACTGAAGAAATACTTCCTAACATCCCTTTGACTCATAGAAGTCTTCCAATTGTGACCCCTTGTTTCTGTGTCCCCTCTCTGGAACATCTTGTCTCTGTCCACCTTATCTATTCCTCGCAGTATTTTATATGTCGTTATCATGTCTCCCCTAACCCTCCTGTCCTCTAGTGTCGTCAGGCATATTTCCCTTAACCTTTCTTCGTAGGACAATCCCCTTAGCTCTGGGACTAGTCTTGTTGCAAACCTCTGCACCTTCTCTAATTTCTTGACGTGCTTGACCAGGTGTGGGTTCCAAACTGGTGCTGCATACTCCAGTATGGGCCTGACGTATATGGTGTACAGAGTCTTGAACGATTCCTTAGTGAGGTATTGGAACGCTATTCTCAGATTTGCCAGCCGCCCGTATGCTGCAGCAGTTATCGGATTGATGTGTGCCTCAGGAGATGTGCTCGGTATTATACTCACCCCAAGATCTTTTTCCTTGAGTGAGGTTTGCAGTCTTTGGCCACCTAGATTATACTCTGTCTGCGGTCTTCTTTGCCCTTCCCCGATCTTCATGACTTTACATTTGGCAGGGTTAAATTCAAGGAGCCATTTACTGGACCAGACTTGTAGCCTGTCTGGGTCTCTTTGTAGTCCTGCCTGATCCTCGACTGATTTAATTCTTCTCATTAACTTCACATCATCTGCAAACAGGGACACTACTGAGTCTATCCCTTCCGTTATGTCATTCACATATACCAAAAACAGTACAGGTCCTAGGACTGACCCTTCTGGAACCCCACTCGTTACACCTCGTCACGTACAATGACTCGTTGTTGCCTCCCTGTCAGATATTCTCTGATCCATTGCAGTGCCTTTCCTGTTACGTGTGCTTGATCCTCTAGCTTTTGCATTAACCTCTTGTGAGGAACTGCGTCGAACGCCTTCTTGCAGTCCAAGAAAATGCAGTCTATCCACCCCTCTCTCTCGTGTCTCACTTCTGTTACCTTGTCATAAAACTCCAGTAGGTTTGTGACACAGGATTTTCCTTCCCTGAAACCGTGCTTGTTGTCGTTTATAAGCTTGTGTCTTTCTAGGTGCTCCACTCTCCTCCTGATGATATTTTCCATGACTTTGCATACTATACACGTCAGTGACACAGGTATGTAGTTTAATGCCTCGTGTCTGTCTCCTTTCTTAAAAATTGTTGAAGATTTTTGTTAGTGGCACACTTAACATCTCTGCTCCCTCTCTAAGGACCCACGGAGAAATGTTGTCCGGTCCCACCGCTTTTGAGGTATCGAGTTCACATAGCAGCTTCTTCACCTCCTCCTTGGTTGTGTGTATTTCATCCAGCACTTGTTGGTATACCTCCCTATTCTGAATTCCTTTTTGGAGTCCTTCCTGTCTCCTCTGTAAATACTTTTAAATCTCATGTTGAGCTCCTCACATACCTCTTGGTCGTTTCTTGTGAACTCCCCACCTTCCTTCCTCAGCCTGATTACCTGGTCCTTGACTGTTGTTTTCCTCCTGATGTGGCTATACAACAGCTTTGGGTCAGACTTGACTTTTGATACTATATCATTTTCGTATTGTCGCTGAGCCTCCCTTCTTACCTGTGCATATTCGTTTCTGGCTCTTCGGATAATCTCTCTTATTTCCTGGGTCCTTTGTCTTCTGTATTTTTTTTCATTCTCTAGTGCACTTAGTTTTTGCTTCCCTACACCTTTGGGTGAACCAAGGACTCGTTCTGGTCTTCCCATTACTTCTGTTTCCATTGGGGACAAACCTCTCCTCTACCTCTTTGCATTTGGTTGTCACATATTCCATCATTTCTTTTAATGGTTTTCCTGCCTATTTTCCCTTGCACTGAACGACTTGTAGGAAGTTCCTCATGCCTGTGTAGTCCCCCCTTTTGTAGTTTCGTTTCTCCCTTCCTATTCCTGCTCCCCTCTCCACTTGTAGCTCAACTATATAATCAAAACACAGAACCAAATAATCACTAGCTCCAAGGGGCCTTTCATACGTGATATTATCGATGTCTGAACTACTCAAGGTGAATACTAGGTCCAGTCTTGCTGGATCATCCTCACCTCTCTCTCTGGTAGTGTCTCTAACATGTTGATGCATGAGGTTTTCCAGTACCACATCCATCATCTTGGCTCTCCATGATTCAGGACCCCCGTGGGGCTCCAGGTTATCCCAATCAATCTCCTTGTGATTGAAATCACCCATAACTAGTAACTTTGGTCTCCCCTTGTGGGCTCTTCTGGCTACCTCGGCTAGTGTGTCTAATTTGCTCTGTTGCTCTCGTCGTATTCTTCTCTTGGCCTCCTGCAGTTCTGTGGCGGGTTGTACATTACAGCAATTACCACCTTATGGCCCTCAGACTGAATTGTTCCTACTATGTAGTCTCTTTCGCCCATTCCATCCATTCCTTCCACTTCCTCAAATCTCTACCGGTTTTTAATGAGCAGTGCAATCCTCCTTCCCTCTGCTCCCTCTGTCTTTCCTGAGGATTTGATATCCGGGTGGAAAGATTGCATCTATTGTCATCCTGGTGAGTTTCGTTTCTGTGAGTGCTATTATATCTGGAGATGTCTCCTTTATTCTTTCATGCCACTCCTCACATTTGTATAACAAACCTTCAACTTCTTTTCTAAAACCGTAGTCAGGGGGGTACGTTGGGGTTGGGAAAGTGGGAGACCTGATGAGGAACTATGGGTGGTTGGTGTGAAGGTGGAGTTTGTAATGAGGTGGGTGGAAGCATTGGGTATGGTATGTGTGTTTTGGGCTAGATTGTTTGGTTGCATTGGGGTTGTCCAGGTTGGGGGACATCCTGGCCTCACCTCTTCACTGGCCGCTACTGGGTCACTCTCCCTGCGCCATGAGCTTTATCATACCTCTTCTTAAAGCTATGAATGGAACCTGCCTCCACTACATCGCTTCCCAAACTATTCCACTTCCCGACCACTCTGTGACTGAAGAAATACTTCCTAACATCCCTGTGATTCATCTGAGTCTTCAACTGCCAACTGTGTCCCCTTGTTGCTGTGTCCCACTCTAGAACATTCTGTCTCTGTCCACCTTGTCAATTCCTCTCAGTATTTTATATGTCGTTATCATGTCCCCCTATCTCTCCTTTTTTGTGTGTGTGTGTGTGTGTGTGTGTGTGTGTGTGTGTAAGTGCTGTAGGTTTCTTGCGTCATCCTAGTGAGCTGTATTATGAAGAATTAACACAGAAATTGGGAAGGTATTGGATTTTCAGGTCTAGGTTAGAGCAACTGGTCGCAGCTTTGCCCTGTTACATACACGTGTTTTCTACGTCTTACTCTCATCCATTACTATTTTATCTCAGGTCACACTCAGGCTGAGGCAGAACAGAAGAAAATCTTGCAAAGCCACACATATCACACTGCAAAACACTGACGTATAAATTAAATGTTTGTTGTAGTATGTGAGTCATGTTCTGAAGACACCGCCTTGTCAATGGTGGATAGGGTAATGTGCAGGTTGGGAAAGCTTTTGTCAACGTTTTTGTTCGCCGGCACAGATCAGGACGATATGTCAAGAATAAAGGTTGATCATTTTATTAGTGAATGTTTTAATTGGATTTTCCCCGCGCCGCTTGTAAAGATTCAAGGATATTTTATGGTTTGACCTAGGTGCGCCTGTACTCATTAATACGTGAAAAAATGGAAAATACAGACGATTTGAGAATAAGACATCTAAAAAAGTGGATCTTTACTGTTGAAACGTTTCGCCTCTCTTCTCAGGTTGAGGAACTGACCACCTCAAATCTTTTCCCCCATTTACTACTCACCTACTTTCTTATTTGCGAAAGCCTATTGTGTAGGCGAAAATTTCAACAAAACATCCCACTGCGCAATACGCTGGGAGCATCATCTTATGTCTCCCCTACTTTACTAAACACATCCTACACTGCGTAAATCCACCCCCACCTGTTAGTTTACCCCCACCTGCTGTTCCCCCACCCCTGGGTTCGCCCACCTGCTTTGTTCTCCCCACCTGCCGTTGCCCCCACCTGCTGGTTTACGCCCCACCTGCTGTTACTCCCCCCTGCCCAGTTTCCCCCCCCTGTAGTTCGCCCCACCTGCTGTTACCCCCACCTCTGTTCTCCCCACCTGCTAGTTCTCCCCCCCGCCCAGTTCCCCCCCTCAGTTCGCCCATCTGCTGGGTTACTCCCCACCCGCTAGTTACTCCCCACCGCTAGTTCTCCCCCCTCTAGTTACGCCCCCCCCATTACGCCACCCCAGTTGCCACCTGCCCGTTACGCCACCCCAGTTCGCCCCACCTCGTTCCACCGGTCCCCCCACCCGTACCCCTTGTGTCTGGGAAACTCAATCAGGTAATCAATTTGGGTTGTAATTCCCTGTTCATATCGACTTCCTTTATAATAATGGTTCATCGTGTGTTGGCAAAATACGCCAGGGGGAGAAGGCCGGAAAATGGAAAAGGAGGAAGAAAATCAAAGTGTAGGGAAAAGGTTTGAAACCATTATTTATAATTTTGGTGAGCCCGTCCTAAATGGTTAACCAAATAGGCGTTCATAATAAAAAAAACCATGTAAAAAAATTGAACATTGATTATACTTATCAAGGACATGAAGGCGGTTGGTAGTGGTGGTAGTTAGTAGTGGTTGTATGGTGGTAGGTATAGTATGGTAGTATGGTTTAGTAATAGTGGTGTAGTGGTGGTAGTAGTGGTGGTAGTGGTAGTGTGGTTGTAGTGGTAGTAGTGGTGGTGTGGAGTAGTGGTGGTAGTGTGTGGAGTAGTGGGGGTGATAGT
>WNWK01056023.1:0-11118 GCA_009830355.1 Cherax destructor
TTTGATTATAATAATAATCTAAGACCCCTACTCCAACTACCTATTTTTCCGATCATAGTATTGGTAAAGCTCTCCTACGCAATGTAGGTAAAGATATCTCATTTCACGCTCTCAGGAGCAGCTTGAGCTCCAAGACCTCCTTATCCTCAAAGTTGACACTTTTGTCCTCCCTGCCCGTAAGGTTGCCGGTGTCGATATAGCACACCCTCTCGCGGTTGCCACTGAAATTGGTAATCATCTGGTTAGCATTTCTCAGGGACTCCATCTATGCCCCTCGTTCCTTTCTTTCTAAGTCTGCCAGCGAGTTAAAGCCTTAGATTTTCTTCTCTCAGAGAAGAATCTTATAATGTGCCTTTTACCTTCAAGAACTGGAGGCAACACTCTCCGCTTGCCGATCATCGGCAGCTGGGCCAGACGGCATACATATTCGTATGCTACAGCATTTACATCAGTCTGCTCCTACTGTCCTCTTACGACTCTTTAATCGTATATGGTCGCAAGGAGTTCTTCCCCAGCTGTGGAAGTCTGCTATTGTTCTCTCGCAAACTGGGTACTATGGGACGTGATACCTCCCACTATCGTCCCATCGCTCTTACCAGTGCAGTTTGCAAGGTGATGGAGCGTCTAGTTAATAGACGTTTGATGTGATATTTAGAGACGCACAATAGTCTCTCCCCTAGTCAATATGGCTTTCGTAAGGGCCGTTCTGCCATTGACCTCTTACTGCGCTTGGATACATATATTCGTAATGCCTTTGCTAATAATCACTCGGTTATCGCCGTCTTTTTCGACCTTGAGAAGGCTTATGACACAACTTGGAGGTATAATATCTTGGCCCAAGCCCACTCCTTAGGCCTCCGAAGCAATCTACCATTTTTCCTTAAGGCCTTCTTAAATGAAAGACATTTCCGTGTCCGGGTTAGTAATGAGCTTTCCCCGGAATTTGTCCAAGCTGAAGGTGTCCCCCAGGGTTGTGTTCTGAGCACAACACTCTTTCTCCTTGCTATAAATAATCTGGCATCTGTTCTCCCATCCAACATTTGGTCATCGCTTTATGTGGATGACTTTGCTATAGCTTGTGCGGGTGCTGACTGTCACCTCATTGCAGTTTCCCTCCAGCATGCTGTCAACTGAGTTTCCGATTGGACCACCACTCACAGGTTTAAATTTTCTAGTGGCAAAACTCATCAAATTACGTTTACTAGACGTTCAGTGGTCTCTGATCATCCATTGTACCTATACGGCTCACGTATCCCAGAACGTGATACAGTCAGGTTTCTCAGCCTCCTGTTTGACCGTCGATTGTCTTGGAAACCTCACATTACCTCTCTGAAGGCAACTTGTCATAGGCGGCTGAACCTCCTAAAACCCTCCAATCTTTCATGGGGGCTGATCGTAGCACTCTCCTCCGCCTGCATTCAGCCCTAATTTTATCAAAACTCGATTATGGTGACTAGATATATTCGGTGGCCTCCTGCTACTCTTTTCAGCCTTAATCCATCCATCACCAGGGATTGTGTTTATGCCTTGGTGCATTTCGTTCATCCCCAGTTGAGAGCCTCTATGTAGAAGCGAACATTCCATCCTTGTCCGATCATCGTGATGCACATTGCATTCGCTATTATGTTCACTCCATGACCTCCACAATACTTTCATGTATATAGGATTGTCACAGATGTTAGTAGACGCTCTTTATTTGTTCATCGACCCTGTTTACTTCGTCCCTTTTCTCTTCGCCTACATTCACTCTTGTCTTCCCTTCAGCTACCACCTTTATATGTTCATGTGACATCTCCCTTAGCCCTACTCCCTTGGGAAGTTCCTGCTGTCCGTGTCTGTTCTTTTCCTCTACCTTGCGCGAAAGCCCAACTACCTACGTCGGCTTCTCGCTCTTTTTCTAGACCACTTCCGTTCTCATTCCCATGCCATCGCAGTGTACACCGATGGTTCTAAGTCATCAGAAAGCGTCGGATTCGCAGCAGTGTTTCCAGACAGCGTCGTGCAAGGGCATCTATTATCCTCGGCTAGCATATTTACGGCTGAATTGTATGCCATTCTTGTGGCACTTATCCGTATTGCATCTATGCCTGTGTCACCATTTGTAGTTGTTTCAGACTCCCTTAGTGCTTACAGGCTATCCAAAATTTGATACACCTCACCCTCTAGCTCTTCGTATCCACCTTTGGTTACGCCGTATCTCTAGCAAACACAAAGATATTGTTTTTGTTGGGTCCCTGGTCATGTTGACGTACAGGGCAATGAACAGGCAGACACTGCTGCACAGTCAGCAGTACATGACCTTCCAGTTTCACATAGAAGTGTTCCATTCACGGACTATTTTGCAGTCATTGCTACCCACCTTCGCACCTGTTGGCAACAACGCTGGTCTGACCTGCTAAATAATAAACTTTATTCTATTAAACTGAGTATAGGTTTCTGGCGCCTTGTCACCAATGTCGAGGTTGGGAGACTGCTCTCCCGTCTTCACCATGGCCACACTCGTCTTACTCATGGGTATCTCATGGAGAGGCTCCTGTCCCTCTCTGTGAGCATTGTCAGGTTCCAGTATCTGTTCGCCATATTCTGTTGGACTGCCCCACTATCAACGAGCACACCGAATTTACCTCCAACGTCGTCTTCCTGCGGCCCTTTCTTTACCTTCCTTCTTGCTGATGGACCCTCCTTTAATCCTGACTCTCTCATTGACTTTTTGACAGCAACTGACTTACTGCACAAACTCTGAAGGTTATACTTCTAGCACTCCCTCAGTCCCTTCTACCTCAATCTCTTGCTATCCTCTCTCCCTGCACTATCCACTGTCCTGCTGCACTTCATAATAATAATAATAATAATAATAATAATAATAATAATTTTTATTTGGACATGATACAAAGAATTACATTTGGTTATTGAGATTACATGAGGTGTACATGCCAAAAGCCCCTAGTATGCAGGGCATTTTGGGCAGACTTAAAATTAACTTAAAACTAGATTGTAAGAATCTTTGTAGATAGTATACAATGAGTAAAGGTGAGTATTTAAGCTATGAAATTTGAACATAGTTTTGTACTTTTGTCTTCATTATAAAATTAATTAAGTCAGATTAAACAAATTAAAGCAATAATAATAATAAAATAATAAAAGTTATGGTTGATAATTTATAAAATAAGTAAAGTTGCATATCTAAGTTTTAAAGTTTGAATATAAGTTGAACATATCAATTAATTGTAGTAATTTATTGGAGCAATGCAACTAATTGAGTGAGATAACAATTTATAACAATTAATTGCATTGCAGTTAGTTTACGTGGTCATTATAATATAAGTGTTGTGGGAATAATTAGCTGAGTAAGTATTATTCATAACAGGTTTTACATTCATTCATTCGTTCCATACCCTACTAATCACCCCTCTCCCTCTTACAACCCATTCTCCTGCATCCTGCCCTAACCTGCTGCGCTGTATGACCCTGTGGTTTAGCGCTTCTTTTATTATATAATAATCAGGCAGTGTGCCATATGCAGTCAAGGGTCGTGGCAGGTCACGAGCCAATACCCCGGCCACTGATAGTGATAGTGATCATGAAGGTGAATATGCAGGGATGGAGGAAGAAGTGGTGGGTGGCACAGTGCCTGGACCACATGGCGCGGTGGGTGGACAGACAAGGACAGCCCGGTACCCCTCAGCCATGTGCTGCCTCCACTCCTGTCCCCCACCTGCTCCCCATGCCCCATGCCACAGGTCCACCCTGCACCATGTGACCAAGAGGGAACTGGACACAAAGTATATTCGTGCCACAGCCTTTTGATTTTGATTCGAGTGGAAGTGGCATCCTGCCAGAATGTCCCATAACGAATGAGTCTACAGAGTTAGACTTTTTCCAGTTGTACTTTGACGAGCCTATAATGACCTTGATAGTGACTCAGACAAACAATTATTACCGCTATATCATGGACAACACAGCAGAGGTTGGGGAATCATAACAGCTGCGCAGGTGGAAAGACACAACAGTGGCTGAAATGTATTTATTCCTTGCCACTCTCATGCTTATGCCACATACCTATAAGAACAATATATATACAATACAATACAATTTTATTTCATTGCTCGTGTACATAGGTTTTCATTACAATCATAAATTGAAGTGCAAGGAGAGCCTCTGGCATGCCTTGGCATTAGGGGCAGCTTAATCTAATGGCTTATAGACTATGAACATTATATTAGAGTAATTGAGGGAGTTTGTATTGGTAGATCGTTCAAATTATGATATGATGATAATACATTGTTCATTACAAAATGATATACGAAACTACTGGTCCACAGACAACTTTATCAGTACTCCTATCTTCCGTGACCTCCTTCCCTGCAACAGATTCATTCTGTTGCTACGAATGTTGCACTTCTCAGACAGGGATATGCCCAACAGAAATGACCTTCTATACAAAATCCGGGAAGTGTTTATCTATATGAAGCAGAAATTCAGTGCATACTTTTATCCTTTCAAGAACATTGTTGTTGACGAGTCCTTGATTCTCTTCAAGGGACGCCTGTAATTCAAGCTATATATACCGAGCAAACGTCATCGATTTGGTATAAAACTTTTTTGTTATGTGTGACTGTGAGACAGGTCTTGTGTTAGATATTGTATACACCGGGAAAAACACACTTGACAATACCAGGCGCATGTTGGGCATTTCTGGTGATGATGTTCGCAAGATGATGGAACCATACCTTGACAAGGGCCATACATTGTACACAGACAACTGGTATACAAGCCCTATGCTTGCTGATTTCCTATGTGCGAACAATACTGATATATGTGGAACAGTGAGAAGGAATAGAAAACATATGCCAAGGTTCAGTGGAAGTGTTGACAGTGTAGTGCAAGTGTTTCATGCTAATGACATCATGGCACTGATGTGGCATGACAAACGGGACGTGACATTGCTGTCAACCATCCACAGAAATGAGATGGTACAGACAAAGTGAACCGGGACACCAATGAACGTATTGTCAAGCCAGCTGTTGTCGTCGACTATACGAACAATATGCGACTAGTCGACAAATGTGACATGATGATAGGTTTTGTTGACTGTGTGTATAGGAGTCGCAAGTGATATATAAAACTGTTTTTCCTCCTTGTATACATTGCAGTGCTCAATGCATTCAATATGTATGAAATAAAGACTGGAAAACGACAACGTTTTGCAGAATTCTCCATCAATGTTGCAAAACAGATAGCAAAAAAGTATAGTACCACACCAGTACCTGCATCCCAACAGCGACTTGCCCCCCAACCACAACCAGTGGGGAAAGTGCCAGACCGAATCATCCCTGTCACTACCTGGTACCAATACCACCTACCCCAAAGAAGAAGCATTCCCAGAAAAAGTGTGTTGTATTGTGCTACCACCACAAAATGACCCCAACAGCGGAGGGATACAATAATAATAATAATAATATAATATTTTTATTTCCTTGCAAGTTACAATTATAAAACTGTAATGCAAGGAGAGCCACTGGCATGCCATGGCATTAGGGACAGCTTATTCTAAAGACTTATTCACTAAGTACTTAATACTAGAAAAATTGGTTGAGTTTATTCTAGTTGTGTATTTTATTTCAAGTTACAATATGTTGATGCTATACTAGTAAAATAACAATACTAGAGAAGGAGGAGGACCAAATGGCGACCCGGCTCCGGCTCCCTGTCGTGGGAGTATCAGAGACCTAAGTCTCCCATGGGAGGAGGTACAAGTACCCCCTCATCGGCGGGACCAACTGTCCCCAGGCCTAGCCACATTCCCCACCAGCACGGGGCTCGTAGGGATAAGCTAGGCCTCTCTGGTCTGCCATCTTCCCCGCCCTAAGGAGGCTGACAAGAAAGGCAGGTTGAGAGCCGTAGATGGTATCAAGCTCCAGCCTTGGTACCTAACCTGCCCTAGAAGGGCTGGGCGTCCTCTATGAATACTAGAGAAATTTATTGAGTTTCTTCTAGTTATATATTTTATTTAAAATGAACAAAATGATGATACTATACTAATTAAAATGACAATATGATGATATGAAATTGCAACAAGTGTTAAGGAGGATGACAATATAAAACTGAGATTATCTTAAGTAAAATAACATTGGGTTTGAAAGTTTGTTACAGTATGAGTATTTAGTATAGGGTGAGTAGGTGATTTTTGAGAAGAGTCTTGAATTGATTTTCCGACAAGGTTAACTTGATATTTACTGGTAATGAATTCCAGATTCTGGGGCCCTTTATGTGCATAGAATTTTTACATTGGTTAGTATGGACTCGGGGTATGTCAAATAGTGATCTGTGTCTTGTGTCATGTTCGTGGGACCTATTAAAGTTGTTGAGGAGAATTCTGAGCGCAGGGTTGATATTAGCATGTAGAGTTTTATGTATGTAGAAGGCACATGAATAGGTATGAATATTTTTTATGGTGAGTAGTTTTAAGGTTCTGAATATAGGTGGAGTATGCTGTCTAGAGTGGGAATTTGTTATCATCCTGACTGCAGCCTTTTGCTGGGTTATGAGTGGTCTAAGGTGATTTAATGTTGTTGAGCCCCATGCACAGATTCCATAGGTGAGATAAGGGTAGATAAGAGAATGATATAGTGCAATGAGAGCTGGTTGAGGCACATAATAGCGTATCTTAGATAATATGCCTACTGTCCTTGAGATTTTCTTGGAAATTTGTTGTATGTGTGTTTGGAATTTAAGACTACTGTCAAGGTGGATTCCTAGGAATTTTCCCTCTGTGAGTCTTGTGATGGGTGAACCATTTAGCGTTATGTTAAGTGGAACATTTGCAGCTTTGTTTCCAAACTGAATGTAGTATAGTTGTAGATAATAGAATGTGATTCAGCCAGGTGTGAAAAATCACCTATCAGTGTGTACATGTGTGTTTGTGACAGTATAATAATAATTTTGTATATAATATTGGTGTATAAACAACAATTGTCATTGAAATCAAAAGATTTACAATAAAAATAAGTATTATATCATAAAAACAAAGAAAAGTAAAAAAAAACAAAATGGAAAAAAATGGTATTCATCAAGAACTGCAAGAAGCCCCTATCACATGCTTTTAACATCCTATGGAGAGGGAGCATGGACACTGGGATCGTCCCGCAGCTACTAAAAACAACACCCATAGCCCCGCTCCACAAAGGGGGCAGTAAAGCAATAGCAAAGAACTACAGACCAATTGCGCTAACGTCCCATATCATAAAAATCTTTGAAAGGGTTCTAAGAAGCAAGATCGCCACCCATCTTGATACCCATCAATTGCACAACCCAGGACAGCATGGGTTTTGAGCAGGCCGCTCCTGTCTGTCCCAACTACTGGACCACTACGACAAGGTCCTGGATGCTCTAGAAGATAAACAGAATGCAGATGTTATATACACAGATTTTGCAAAAGCCTTTGACAAGTGTGACCATGGTGTAATAACACACAAAATGCGTGATAAAGGAATAACAGGAAAAGTTGGTAGATGGATTTATAATTTCCTAACACATAGAACACAAAGAGTAGTAGTCAACAGAGTAAAGTCTGAGGCAGCTACTGTGAAAAGCTCTGTTCCACAAGGCACAGTACTTGCTCCCATCCTATTCCTCATCCTCATATCAGACATTGACAGGGATATAAGCCACAGTGCTGTGTCTTCCTATGCAGATGACACCCGAATCTGTATGACAGTGTCCACCGTTGAAGACACTGCAAGACTCCAACAGACATAAACCAAATCTTTAAATGGGCTGCAGAAAACAATATGAAGTTCAATGATGAGAAATTTCAATTACTCAGATACGGAAACGTGAAGAAATTAAAATCTCATCGGAGTACAAAACTAATTCCAACCACACAATAGAGCGAAAAACTAATGTCAAAGACCTGGGAGTGTTCATGTCAGAGGATCTCACCTTCAAGGACCATAACAATGTAGCAATTGCATCTGCTCGAAAAATGACAGGATGGATAATGAGAACCTTCAAAACCAGGGATGCCAAGCCCATGTTGACACTTTACAGATCGCTTGTTCTATCTAGGCTGGAATATTGCTGCACACTAACTGCACCTTTCAAGGCGGGTGAAATTGCTGACCTTGAAAATGTGCAGAGAACCTTCACGGCACGCATAAGTGCGATAAACCACCTCAACTACTGGGAACGCTTGAAGTTCCTAAACCTGTACTCTCTAGAACGCAGGCGGGAGAGATACATTATTATATACACATGGAAAATTCTCGAGGGCTTAGTACCAAACTTGCACACAAAAATCACTCCCTACGAAAGCAAAAGACTCGGCAGGCGATGTAACATTCCCCCAATGAAGAGCAGGGGTGCCACTAGCACGTTGAGGGACAACACAATAAGTGTGAGGGGCCCAAGATTGTTCAACTGCCTCCCAGCATACATCAGGGGGATTACCAACAAGCCCCTGGCTGTCTTCAAGCAGGCACTGGACAGGCACCTCAAGTCGGTACCTGATCAGCCGGGCTGTGGTTCGTACGTTGGACTGCGTGCGGCCAGCAGTAACAGCCTGGTTGATCAGGCTCTGGTCCAACAAGAGGCCTGGTCACGGACCGGGCCGCGGGGGCGTTGACCCCTGGAATTCTCTCCAGGTAGACTCCAGGCAGTGTAAGTAAGTTTATTCAGGTATACACAAATACATTTACATATATTATCATACATAGCAGCATATGTGTAGAGAACCTAGGATAACCCAAAAAAGTCAGACAGAGTGACTTATTTCCATTTCTCTATGTTGCCGTCAGGTGATCGCCAAGTGCCAACTTCGCGGCCTCATATCTCGGTAAGTACTGACCCTAAATTTTTTTTTATCCTATAACACTTACAAAAATGTCCTCTTTATTTGTATAAAAAAAAACTATTTTTTTTTTCAAAATATTCGAGGCACTGGACGAGCAAACGTATATATACGTTTGGACCGTTTACGGGTTAAAAAAAGTACCATCAACACTTTTAAAATTCTCACAGAGGTGCACTGGGTGCTCTTCCAGGAGATAATTTAAGACTAGTCCAGTGTAAACTTCTCAGTCAATATCAAAACATGTTTGGTAAAAATATACAATTCATTCAAAATTAAAGTCAGGAAATTACTTTACAGTGGAACCTCGGTTTTTGTCATTTCATCACGTTCTTTGCTGTGCATCTCACAGTGAGCCTCAGGGCAAGTCCATTGTCTTAAGATGTAGACCTACATAATATACACAACCTCCATCACCCAGTGCTTCATTCATATATATGGGAGCGGGTGAGCTAGTGGGCTGTAACGGGTGAGGTTGGGTGGGAGCGGATGAGCTTGTGGGCAGGAGTGGGTAAGCTAGCAAGTGAAAGTTTGTTAACTCGTAAGTGAGGCTAGGGTACTGGGTGAAGACAGGCGAGTGAAGGGGTGAGAGTGGCCTATAGGTTCATGCTGTTACTGATGTCCCACATTCCCTTCACCTGGAAAATCCTAGAGGGACTAGTCCTAAATCTTCACACAGAAATCACTCGCTATGAAAGCAAAAGACTCAGCAGGCAGTGTAACGTCCACCCAATGAAAAGCAGGGGTGCCATGAGTGCGAAAAGAAACAACACAATAAGTGTAAGGGGCCCAAGACTGTTCAGCTGCCTCCCAGCATACTTAAAGGGGATTACCAATAGACCCCTAGCTGTCTTCAAGAGGGAGCTGGACAGGTACCTAAAATCTGTACCAGATTAGCCAGGCTGTGGTTCATACTTTGGATTGCCGTGGCCGGCAGTAACAGCCTGGTTGATAAGGCCCTGATCCACTGCGAGGCCTGGTCATGGACTGGGCCATGAGGTTATTGACCCCCAGAACACCCTCCAGGTATACTGCAAATCTACTCCAACAAGTTAGAAAGTATTAATTCTACATGCACCAGGGATCAAAATGACGAGTATGTACGTGTACAGTATTTGCAAAATTTACCACCAAAAACAAAACAAAAAGTTACAGTTGGAGCAGTCTATAGGTTACCTAACATATTCTTACACCTTTAGTGACAGTCTAAAAAAAACTTAACAAATAACACAGAGATTAATAACATCATCTAATACTTGATGCCACTGTGTCAGATGGGTACTGTTGTGGGGATGGGTAGAGGCAGGTGGGTGAAAATATGTGGCTGAGAGCAAGTGTTTGGGGAGAGAGGTGGGTGCAAGACTGGGGAGAAGGTTCATGAGACTGCCGGGTCACCGAATGGAGAAGACAAGTCCTGGCGAACCTACCTGTAACTGGTCCTTGAGAGTGTGGTGAGGGAGAAGCATGAAGGGGGAAGTTTGGATGAAGGATAACTGTGGGAGATGGGTGAAGGTGTTGGTCCACAGCTGTCCTGCCCTTCAACGTATGTGTAGGAGGATGAAAGCATGTGGGTGAGGGTATGGGCATGATGGAAGTGGTGAGTAAATGTTAGGGCACCTGGGTCTTTCTCCTCCATCTGGCAATGAGGCTACACAACCTCATCTAATACCACAACTTATGTTCCATTCATGTGTGTCCAGTAACATACCTTGGCCACACATACCTCCAGCCTCTGCCCACAGCAACTACTCATTCAACCTTCCTCTTTCCATGTGCCCACACACCCTCACTCCACACCCAGCAACCTCACCTATCCCAATAATTTCCCCATAGCGACACTCACCCACACCATCTGTTGCATGCAAAGAGTATGTAATCTTTATTCGGAGCATGTTAAACACACCCACATAGGCTTCCCTCCAACCAGCGAACCATCGTTAAGGGTTTGGCTATGGGGCCCCATCATCAAATCAACGACTCGGTTCAGCCAATTAAAATGCGAGTTTAACAATGACAAAGGTGACGTGGATACCACTCTCAGTTTGTCATTGGAATTCCTGCATAGAGCTGGTTGTGGAAGGTTGTCTGTCTTTTGGCTGCTGTTTAGCCTAGACAACTGTGGTGTGCACTAATACTACTCTTTGTGTATATAGTGTAAATAATTGTAAAGCCCTTTTTGTAATAATTGGTGAAGGAAAAGACAAAAGTCTGATATTATTCTAACTGCTTGGTGAAGGAAATACAATTTCTAAGCATCTTCTACTGTGTTT
>WNWK01056024.1:0-10000 GCA_009830355.1 Cherax destructor
TGCAGTCAACTGAAGAAAAGGATGTTCCAACCAGAGCTGAGCATGATTGAAGCAAGATCAGGTAGTGTGAGGGAGGCGACCTACTAAGGTCAATTAATTTCTACAAAACTGGTGGAATGTGGGTGGAGGGGGAGTGGGACCTGCCTAGCGGGGGCCAGTAAGCCCATTTTTTTAAGAGGCCGGAACCACAACCGCTCCCCCTCCACAGAGGACAAAAGGTGATACAAACCTATTTAATGCATTTAAAAAATTGACGGAAAAATGGGCCCAAGTTTAAACTTTTGGAAGGGGCCTGTCGACCCCAAAAGGGGTTAATTTACTTGCTACACTGTTAATGCACACTTTATCGCGGGTGGTGTTCACCCTTTTATCACTATGCGTTTTAGTATCACATATCGAAAATAAGTGAGTCACAAAGACACATTCTCCCTCTCTTTCTCCTCCACTTTGGTACTTTGCTAAATTTTTTTTTCTTCAATTCTATTGTGTTTGTCATTTTCCTTACCAAAGAGCTCCACTAGAAGTTTCTTTGGCCCATGGTGTTTATTTCACAGTTACAATCAATAAACAAGCACTAAACACAATGAATTTAGATTGTGAAATTTATGTTCACTAACGGTAAACAAAGCAGACTAGCTCACGACGCCCGCGGGGAGGGGGAATTGGGGAGACAGGTCTGGTACGCTGGCTGATAGTCGGGGAAAGGCCCCAAATTTCAGGGAAAATTGGGGCCAAACTAAAATGCCCCGATACTCAGACCCCATATTCGGGGTATACTGTATTTCACATTTAACGAAAAACCCAAAAAAAGATGATAACTGACTCAGAGATGAATAAACACTACCTGATCTTACAGTTGATTTCAACAAACCCCACCAACACACCCCCAAAAACAATTTATTTAACATAAACACCCACCATTTAAAACAAACCAACAAGAATCACCGAGACAAGTGCCCCACTACTTGACCATATCTGGGCCAAAAATCCCCTTAAGAGCAGCATTATACAGATAACCCACACCATATCCCACCTTTCTCATAACAAACTATTAAACAACCACAGGGCACAAGTAAATCTTTTTTCCACTACATGACAAAAAATCAGAAAAAATTTTCTTTCGGCAAAGTAACATTATGGCAAAGTGAGGGGGGAAACCGAGCCTTTATATTGACGAATGTATAAATTTTTTTCAAAACAACCAACACTTCTATAACAGAAATTGTTCAAAAAAAGTACAGACTGGGTCAAATAACAAGGAACAGATGAAATGATACTGTCGACGCTTTCAAATCTAATACGAAGGGCCAAAAAAATTTTACTATTAAAAAAAAATATGATGACAAAAAGGGGGTATGAACAAGACATAGAAAACCATCTCTGAAATTCTAGGGGCCCAGGAAACTTTTTAACAAGTCCATTAACTTAAAACCTTTAACCCCAAACCAAGACAGCAAGGGTTACACCAACCAAAAGGGGGGGGATCCTACTGTTTTAAATTTAACAAACAGGGACCGGTTTTTTGACAGTTCCCAGCTCGAACAATTATGTAAGGTTTCGTAAGTTTTTTTTGGGGGGTCGGGAAACGGCCCAATCTAATTTACATTCATCCTTATGGGAACAAATTCGTTCGGGAAACAGCTTTTAAAAAAGCCTTCTGGAGCGAATTATTGAAAAAACCGAGGACCACTGTAGACCCATATCAAACCTATTTCTTCTATCTAAAATCAAAAAAAAAATTATTCACAAGCAAGTTTACCCTACTTTGTATCCAACAACCTACTTAACCCCTGCCAGTTTGGATTTAGACCAAGCAAAAGTACAAATGATGCAATTATACACCCTCGAGCTTCTATATACGGAGCGGGGATAAAAGAAATTCCACTGGGCCTCTTCTTTAAGACCTAAAAAAAACATTTTTACAGTTGACCACAATCTCTTGTACCAAAAAAAATGAACATTAGGGGTCAGAGGACCTACTGATTTCCTAAAATCATATCTTAGCAATGGGCCCAGTATGTATACACAAAAGGTTTTGCCTCCACAACGCAACCTGTTCTTGTTGGAGTCCTCCAGAGCAGTGTCCTTGAACCACTACTCTTCTCATTTACACAATGCCCCCCCTAATGCCTCTAAAAAAATTTAAAACATGTTTTTTTTTTGGGGATGACACTATTTATAACTTCTCTCACCCAAACCAAACGATACATAGAAACACTGTAAATGATGAGCTGCTAAAAATATCCACTTGGATGATGGCCAACAAACTTACTCTTATCGACAAACCTACTTCAATTCAAGACTCTTCTAAAAAAACACCTACTCACCCTATACTAAATACTCATACTGTAAAAAAACTTTCCAACCCAATGTTATTTTACTTAAGATAATCTCAGTTTTATATTGTCATCCTCCTTAGCACTTGTTGCAATTTCATATCATCATATTGTCATTTAAAAAAAGTATAGTTTTTATCTTTTTTTTAAATTTTTTAAAAAAAAATATACAGGGGACCCCGGTGTTCGTCCTTTTTTTGTAACAGAATGCTGTTCAAGTCCCATTACCAATCAAATTTATTCCCCCCTTAAGAAATAATGTAAAGTAGACTGGGTCCTTTTGACCCCCAAAACTACACTTATAAAAGCATTTAAAAAAAAACACTTACATAAAAGGGGGTGTTTTGAGCAGGACGAACACCAGGGGCCACTGTATAACGAAGAAAATCAATAAATTTCTCTAGTATTGTTATTTTACAAATATAGCATTAACATATTGTAACTTGAAATAAAATATCAACTAAAATAAACTAAAACCCAAATTTTTCAAATATTGTTTTTTAATAGTATGTATTTAAACATATTGTAATTTAAATAATTTAACGAATAAACTAATCAATTTCTCAATATTAAGTAATTGGAAAAGTCTTTGAATAAGTTTCCCCAACCTGGGATGCCAGTGGCCCCCCCTTGCATTACAGTTTTATAATTTAACTATCAATAATTTTGTATACTATTGTAACTTCATCAAATAAAAAATTTTTATTATTATTTATTATTTTTATTATTTTTTTTTTATTACTGTTTGGAAACACAGCTGCAAAAATTCGCTTAAATATTGATAAATGGTTCCCCATTTCAAGAAAACTGACGGAAAATTTTGGGATTCACAGTGAATTTTCTTAAATTTCAGATCCACATACAGAATATCCCCAACAAAATCTCCAAAACCATAGGGAAACCTCTCCCCAAAATAAGGCACCATGAACTCCCAAAGGGCCTTTTTAGCACTTTCCCCTCTCTTTCTACCCATACCCTCATCTATGGTATTTGTGAGGGGGTCAACCACAGGAAATTTCCCCCAACCCTTTTTACTGTTTCTGTAAAACTGCGCCCTTTCGAGCCAGTTTTTTGGGCGTATATAAGTCAAACCCCCCCTTTTTTTTTATCTCTTTTTTTTGTATTTGGGGTTTTTTTATTTTTTTTTGGGGAAAAATTCCCCCCTTTTTTGTGTTCCCCCCGTTTTCGGCCCGGGGAAACCCCCCCCATCCCCAGGGAAAACAAACCCCCCGCCCCCCTCCCACGAAATTTCAGGCAGTGTAGCATTGTTTCTGGTTTAGTGAACATTATCCGGGAGTTCATAAAAACTTTTTTAACAATCCATTTTTTTTGGCCCCCTTATTTTTGTGTGACGCAAAAAAACCAGGGGCCCCAAAAAATAGCTCCCAGTGTCAGTCCTTTGGTAAAAAAAGGGAGGGAAAAACCCCCAAAAAATTAAAAAAAGAAATCGCTGCTGTTGTTGTTCCCAGCCAGCCGGGACGGGAAATTTCTGTTCACACCTTGGCGACTGGAAGCGGTGGTAGAGGCGGTGTGAGAGGCAGTGGTGGTGAGAGGCAGTGGTGGTGAGAGGCAGTGGTGGTGAGGCAGTGGTGGTGAGAGGCAGTGGTGGTAGAGGCAGTGGTGGTGGAGGCAGTGGTGGTGAGAGGCAGTGGTGGTGAGGCAGTCTTAATGTAGAGTGAGGTGAGAAAACAAGATTAAATGAAAAAACGAAAATGAGAGGTAGAAGTTTGGGTATTTTTGTCAACAAACCAGTTGTTGTTGCTGCTGCTCGGTTACCAGCCAGCCTGGACAGGAATGATTTCTGTTCCACCTTGAAGCACTAAAAAAGGGGATCTAATGCAGTTAGCATTAAAAACTACGTTTTCTCTTATACTAATGGCTGAAGGGGGAAAAGAATAGGAAGATTTTTTCATAGCGGACCGAGATCCCCCACCACACGAATAAGACATATTTTATTCATTCTAGAGTGTATATCACGTTTTTTATTTATATTGTTTATTATGTCATATTAGTAAATAGAAAAATAAGCAGAGCTGATATATTAAATTGAAGCATTTTGTCCTGCCTCCCAACAATAAACTCGCCCCTCTCTCCTCTCCACTTCCATACCCCAAACAAAGTCCCAAAAGTAAGGTGATGTTAAATGTTCATTTAAAACAGAAGTGTTTTTATTTTTTTGTTATTCTTTTCTGAATGTAATATTATTTAATCTCAAAAAATTTTTTTTTGTTAATACCCCTGGTGTCTAAAAGGGATTAATTGAATTTCCATTATTTCTGGAAAATGGCTTCAGTTTTCGGGTTTCAGTTTTAGTGCATCCTCAGGAACAGATTAAACACGAAAACCATGGCCCACTGTACAGTGACCCCTAAAAAAGGTTTAGATAACAAAAAAATCAAATAACGAAAGTTTTTTTTTGCTTCGGATAGCAAAAAAAGCTCATAGCAAAACGTAAGACCTGCCACCCTCCAGCCTGGCCGCCCCTCGGGGCGCCAAAGCTTTTTTCCCATTGAGAGAACATTCCCTAGAGCGCCCTTTCAAACATTACAATTTGGTGTCTTTTTTTGGTTTATTGATTGTCACGGGAAAAAAGTCACCATGGGCCCAAAAAAGCTTCCTAGTGGCCCCCCTGTGGTAAAAATGGGGGAACACCATCGAACTGAAGAAGGAGATTATTGAAAAATATGAAAGTGGCGTATGTCTGAGTGATCTTGTCAGGGGGTACAAAAAAAGTGCATCTACTATTGGCACTATCCTCAAAAAGAAATGAGAGCAAGGAAGAAATTTTAAAAGGGGGTTTATAGTTGAAAAAAAAAATCGAAAAAAAATGGATGAGGGAGATTTACTGATGGTGGATCAATGAAAAAAAGATGCAGGTGATAGTATTTCCCTTGCGAAATTTGTGAAAAGGAGGGGAAATTGCAAGATCTTGTCAAGACAATGCCTGCAACCAGTGGTGAGGCGAGTGATTTTAAAGCCAGCAAAGGCTGGTTTGACAGGTTTAAAAACGGTGGGTAAAAGGGGAGGCATGGTGAGGCTGCTAGCTCGAAAACGGGAGCTGAAAAGTTTGTGAGTGAATTTGGGGGTTATAAAAGGGTGAAAATTCCTCCCCCAACAAGGTTTAATTGGATGAAACAGGCCTGTTTTGGAAGAAAAAGCCCAACAGGACCTTCTTACTCAGGGGGAAAAAGGCCAGCCAGGACCAAGCCTATGAAAGACAGGCTAACCTTATGATTTTGCAATGCCAGTGGGGATTTTAAAGTGAAATTTACTGGTGTATCACTCAGAAAATCCCCGACCCTTCAGGAAACACAGTGTTGACAAGAATAAATTGTGTGTGCATTGGGAAAGGGTAACAAAAGGCATGGGTCCCCGGAATTTTCAAGGAATGGTTTATGGGGTGTTTTGGGCCCCAGTGGAAGAAATACCTCCTGGAAAAGAAATTGGGACTCAAGTGCCTCCTGGCTGGACAATGTTCCTGCTATCCTCACAACTTGGAAGAGTTGTTTCCCACAACAAATTTCATCAAATAAGTTCTTGCCTCCTAACACCACCCCCCATCCCGCCCATGGACCCGCAGGTCATTGCAAATTTCAAAAACTGTACCCAAAACAGTGTTTCAGATTTTAATATGACCAATGACTCTGCATTGACCCTAAGAAGTTCTGGAAAGATCACTTCAATTTGACTGCCTAGGCCTTATAGGTAAGGCTTGGGGGGAAATGACTTTCAGGACTTTGAACTCTGCTTAGACCACTGTGGCCGGATTATGTTGAAAAAAGGGATTTTGAAGGATTTTAGGCTGACCCTGACGACCCTTTTCCTGTTGTGGAAGATGTTTAAGATATTGTGGGATTGGGACAGCCTGGGGGTTTGGGGGTGAGTGGTGAAGATGTGGAAGAAGGGGGGGGGCACAGGATAGCTAAAAACTGAAGAGCTGAAGAGCTTATCTGGGAAAAGCAACAGACCACAGCTGAGGTTATTGTTCACAGGAGGAGGGAGAGGAGGAGGGGGGGTGCCTTTTTCAGTGATTAAGGAAATTTTTTCCCAAATGGAACATGTGCAAATTTTGTTGAAAGCCCCCCTGAGAAGCTGAAAAGGCCCCTGTGCAAACAACTTCGAACAGAGCCATGTTGCACTTCAAAAAAGTACAAAGAGTCACCAGAAACAGAGGATGGGGCAGTTCTTCACCAGGCAGGGTCTATATCTAAACGGTCCCAGTGGCTTAAAGGACCAAGAAGGGGTAACCCCAGAGAGGGGCTTGACCTGAAGTCCTTTGGAGGGGGGGCCCCCTTCCAAAACTAACACCCTCCCCCTTTATCCACCCCATCTTCCAGATACCCGTCCCCTTTAATAAAGGTAAGTACGTAAGTAAATGTTATTTATATTATTACAGTGGGCCCCCCGGAAGAATACCCCGGGAAAACGTGCAAATTTGGTATAATTTTAAGTTCTTTGGAAGTGTATTTTTTGGGGGTCGAAAAGACTAACCTCGTGAATTTTTCCTTAAGGGAGTAAATTGTGGTTGGCATTGGCAGACTTAGGGGGAAGTTTTACGAAACTCGGGGGCCACTGTATTTTTGTGAATATTTTTTTTGGGCGGTTAATTTTAATTACATTATTTCTTATGGGAAATAAGGGGTTGGGTTTAAAGGGTTTGGGTTTAGAAAGCCCCGGGAAAAGATTAATTTCGTTACACCAGGATACCGTATACCAAAAATTTCTAGCGGCCAAAACAAACAGGAAAGCAGGCCCACATGGGGGAATGGGTCTGTGTGGTCAGTGTGCGCTGTTAAAAAAAACCTGGGAGGCAGTGCATAAAGAAAAAAATCCAGTTTTGGGGAAAAAAAGCCACTTTGGGTGTATTTTGTATAGATTTTTGGTTTTATTCTTTTTATGGTCTCATTTGATAAAGAAAACATGTTAAAGATAAAGATGATTTTTTAAAGTTTCATGATGAAAACATTGAAATGAGCTCAAAATAGGGAAATGCTCGTTTTTCCCTTTAAAGTAAACAAATCAGCCAGCGTCCAATACACATCAACTGGTAAGTCTAATTTCTTTCCAATGCACTATATTATTTATACCATTTTACAATAACAGTCTGCATAAAGGTAAATCCTATTTTTTGAATAAAAAAAACAAAAAAAAACAAATAAATAAAGGGGGTTAAAAATTGAAATGAACAGATAAATCTATTTAAGAGCTTGAACCTGCTTAACATACAAAATATCCACTCATACTATTGTGCCACCTACATACACAGAACATTATTCCCAATATTAACCCTCCTCTCAAACTCCTCGGAAACTACAACAGAACGCACTTGCATAACACATGATACAAAACACCCTTTGATATCCCTCATGTCCATCTCTCCCTATGCAAAATGCTGTGCATATAAAGGCCCTAAAATCTGAAATTTTTTTTTTTTTTTTTTTTTTTTTTTTTTTTTTTTTTTTTTTTTTTTTTTTTTTTTTTTTTTTTTTTTTTTTTTTTTTTTTTTTTTTTTTTTTTTTTTTTTTTTTTTTTTTTTTTTTTTTTTTTTTTTTTTTGGGGGGGGGGGGGGGGGGGGGGGGGGGGGGGGGGGGGGGGGGGGGGGGGGGGGGGGGGGGGGATAACAAGGGCTTTCTATACAGTAGTATGTTATTGATGTTAGCTATGGCCTATATACCTTGTTTATGTACTTGTGGTAAATAAAAATATTATATTATTATTATTATTAAACCTTAAATCGTTATAAGTACAATTATCATACATAGTAACATATTCTGCTAGATCACATAAACAGGTAATACACAATAGCATTACAACCACAGTGAAAAAACAGTGAAATTCAAAGCGCTTTCCAGACTTGTCACATCATTTGGTGACTTTTCACTGTGGTTGTTGTGAATATAACACATGTGTAAATTACCCAGGATAACCCAATAATGTTAAAGTGACTTACTTCCATTGAGGTCCTTGTAATATTATGTTGCTTACACCTGCTGCTCCTGGTCACCTAGCATTAATAGGACCTTCTGCCCCTGGTCACCTAGCAGTAAGTAGGAACCTGCTGCCCTAGTCACCTAGCACTAAATAGGTACCTGCTTGTTAACTGACTGTTCTAAGGTTGCATCCTGGGGAAAATTAAAGAACACGAACAGAAATAATCCATTACGATGACAGTGTGTTTGTTGGTTTATCCTGTGTTAATAACACTGGATAATTTTGGGTTACTAACACCCTGGGTTATCCTGGGTTACTAACACTCTGGTTTATCCTTGGTTACTAACACCCTGCGCTATCCTGGGTTACTAACACCCTGGGCTATTCAGTTACTAACACTCCAGGTTATTCTGGGTTACTAACACCCTGGCTATCCGGTTACTAACAATCAGGTTATTCTGGGTTACTAACACCCTGGGCTATCCTGGGTTACTAACACTCAGGTTATTCTGGGTTACTAACACCCTGGGCTATCCTGGGTTACTAACACTGGATTATTCTGGGTTACTAACACCTGGGTTATCCTGGGTTACTAACACTCAGGTTATTCTGGGTTACTAACACTGGATTATTCTGGGTTACTAACACCCTGGGTTATCAACACTGGACTATTCTGGGTTAATAACACCCTGGGTTATTCTGGGTTACTAACACTCTGGGTTATCCTGGGTTACTAACACTCCATGTTATCCTGGGTTACTAACACTCCAGGTTATCCTAGGTTACTAACACTTCAGGATATCCTGGGTTACTAGCACTCCAGGTTATCCTAAGTTACTAAACTCTGGTTATCCTGGGTTACTAACACTCTGGGTTATCCTGGGTTACTAACACTCAGGTTATCCGGGGTTTCAAACTCCAGGTTATCCTGGGTTACTAACACTCTGGGTTATCCTGGGGTTTCTAACACTCCGGTTATCCTGGTTACTAACACTCCAGGTTATCCTGGGTTACTAACACCCGGGGTTTTCCTGGGGTTTCAAACCGGTTATCTGGGTTACTAACACCCAGGTTATTCTGGGTTACAAATAATTCGAAGATTTTTAGTCCCCCAAAAGTTTTTGACATCCAGTATAGAAACTCCTTGAAAAAGACAATTGGATAACTCTGATAAGGGGGCATTGATGAAAATGTGTAGGGGAACCCTCGCTCTTTTACCCTTTTCACTATCTGCTTCTATCTTTTCTTTCTGTCTGTCTTCATCTATCTATCTGTCTGTCTGTCCGTCTGCTTTTTCTGTTTTTATCTGTCTTTATCTGTCTGAATCCGTTTCTCTGTATCTGTCTGTATCTCTGTCTGTGTCTGTCTAGCTCTGTTTTCTGTCTTTCTGTCTGCTTGTGTGCCTGGAGTATATGAAACTCCTTGAAGAATGGTGTGTTGACAAGTGTCAGATAACTCTTGACAGCCCAGTGACATTTGATAAATGTCAGCAGTGCTGGAGGAACCCTCCCTTTTCAATGTCATCTGCTGCCTGTCTGTTCATCTCTGTCTCTATGCATCTGTCTGTCTATCTTTATTTCTATTGTTATATTTCTATCTGTCTGTCTGTCTGTCTATCTGTCTGATTTATCTGTCTATATTTCTATCTGTCTATATTTCATCTGTCTGTATCTGTCTGTCTGTCTGCCTGTATCTGTCTGTTTGTCAAGCTCTGCTTATTTCTGTCCAACTCT
>WNWK01056025.1:0-11117 GCA_009830355.1 Cherax destructor
GGGCTACGAAGGTCTGGACGTACACACCACCCACCTAACCGTTTGGAGGATTACTGTATCTGATATTTTAGAAGGGGGAGATTGTAGTGATACCGCTCTTGTGGGGAGCCGCTGCAGGACACAATACGGCACCACCTCAGGGGCCCCTTACAATAACAACAAACAGTACGGCGATGGCCCAGCATGGCGTGTGGTCTCTCTCTTACACAGATACATTCGTGATGCAGATTACATGGTAAGCTTAAATATGTCGCCAGTAGCTATAGCTTTTCTGAGGACATATGCACCTTACATCACCTGTCCTGCAGCAGCAGTCATTAGATGTATTTTCTTCTGTTGCAGACATGTACCATGGAATTTGTGTTCAATAAAGCCTAGGAATAAGGCCTGTGTTTTTATCACAACACCCCTCAACTACCTAAAGTCGTACCTTAGCAACAGAAGTCAGTACGTGTACACAAATGGAGAGAACTCTTCCACACAACAAATTACAGTCGGTGTCCCTCAAGGTAGTGTCCTGGGGCCACTCCTATTCCTCATTTACATAAACGACCTACTGAATGCATCACAACTACTCAAACCCATTTTGTTTGCAGATGACACAACATATGTCTTCTCTCACCCAAATCCAGTCATACTAGCCAACACAGTTAATGCCGAATTACAGAAAATATCAACATGGATGATGACAAATAAGCTTACTCTCAATACGGACAGGACCTACTTCATTCAGTTTGGAAACAAAGCTGCAACTGTTCCACTTAACATAACGCTAAATGGTTCACCCATCACAAGGCTCACAGAGGAAAAATTCCTAGGAATCCACCTTGACAGTAGTCTTAAATTCCAAACACACATACAACAAATTTCCAAGAAAATCTCAAGGACAGTAGGTATATTATCTAAGATACGCTACTATGTGCCTCAACCAGCTCTCATTGCACTATATCATTCTCTTATCTACCCTTATCTCACCTATGGAATCTGTGCATGGGGCTCAACAACATTAAATCACCTTAGACCACTCATAACCCAGCAAAAGGCTGCAGTCAGGATGAAACAAATTCCCACTCTGACAGCATACTCCACCTATATTCAGAACCTTAAAACTACTCACCATAAAAAATATTCATACCTATTCATGTGCCATCTACATACATAAAACTCTACATGCTAATATCAACCCTGCGCTCAGAATTCTCCTCAACAACTTTAATAGGTCCCACGACATGACACAAGACACAGATCACTATTTGACATACCCGAGTCCATACTAACCAATGTAAAAATTCTATGCACATAAAGGGCCCCAGAATCTGGAATTCATTACCAGTAAATATTAAGTTAACCTTGTCGGAAAATCAATTCAAGACTTCTCAAAAATCACCTACTCACCCTATACTAAATACTCATACTGTAACAAACTTTCAAACCCAATATTATTTTACTTAAGATAATCTCAATTTGATATGTTCATCCTCCTTAACACTTGTTGCAATTTCATATCATCATATTGTCATTTAAAATATTATATCATCATCTTTTTTAATTTGAAATAAAATATATAATTTAGAAGAAAATCTATAAATTTTTCTAGTATTGTTATTATACTAGTATAGCATCAACATACTGTAACTTGAAATAAAATATACAACTAGATTAAACTCAACCAATTTCTCTAGTATTGTCTTTTAATAGTATGTATAACCATATTATAATTTAAAATAATACAGAACTAGAATAAACTCAATCAATTTCTTTAGCATTAAGTACTTAGTGAATAAGTCTTTAGAATAAACTGCCCCTAATGCCATGGCATGCCAGTGGCTCTCCTTGCATTACAGTTTTATAATTGTAACTACCAATAACATTGTACACTTGTAACATGCATAGAAATAAAAATATTATTATTATTATTATTATTATTAATGGAAAGTGTTACTATGATTAGTTGACCAAGGTCTATACAGCTCTGACCTAATGACTTAATTAATGACCCAAACCCTATTAGCAACCAATTTTTCTGCTCTCAGTGAGATTTTACGCTTATATCTTACTGAAATAATAATAATTCTGGGTCAGTAGAAGTATTGATTGGTCTCTCAGCTTCTGGAAGAACATTAATGTGGAATTTATTGATGCTCCGACCCTGACTGTAACTCTGTCTTCTCTTACGTCCCGTAGCGCGGTTCCTAGTGCACTCAGCTCACACATTAATGTCCGTGGTTCGATTCCCTGTACAGATGGAAACATTAGGACGTGTTTCCTTAAGACACCTGCTGTCCATGTTCAACTAACAGTAAAATAGGTACCTGGGTGTTAGTCGGTTGGTGTGGGTCGCATCCTGGGACAAAATTTACTTAATTAGCGGGAAATGCTCAGCATAACAAGTGGCTTTCTTTATAGTAGGATGTCACTGATGTCAGCTAGGCCTGTATACCTTGTTTCGGGGGTCAACGCCCCCGCGGCCCGGTCTGTGACCAGGCCTCGCGGTAGATCAGGGCCTGATCAACTAGGCTGTTACTTCTGGCCACACGCAAACTGACGTACGAACCACAGGAACTATGCTGCTATGTATGATAATCCGTGTAACTGTATTTGTGTATACCTGAATAAACTTACAGCCCGGCTGGTCAGGTACTGACTTTAGGTGCCTGTCCAGCGCCTTCTTGAAGACAGCCAGGAGTCTATTGGTAATCCCCCTTATGTATGCTGGGAGGCAGTTGTTCTACTGTAAATTTGCCGGTATAATCGCCCAGCCCGGGCCTTTTCCAAGAGGTGGCCTGGCCTTAGCTCTCTGTCAAGGGAGTGTCTCAGACCAATGTCTGCCATAAGAGGAGGTACACGTACCTCTTCATCTTCTGGGACCAGCTGTCCCCAGGCCTAGCCCCATTCCCCTCCCCCACGGGGATCGGAGGGAGAAGCTAGGCACCTTGTGCTGCCACAAACTCTCCACACACTGGGCTTGAAGGGTGTGGCGGCTGCATGACAGCAGATGATGTCAGGCGGTACAAAGTTAGCAAGCACTACAGGATCCTTTTGGAGTCACACCCCAGCTTTGGCATAAAGCCTGAGCACTGGGGAAGCTGTGTGTGTTGCTGCTGCTACTACTTCACTTGTCAGTTGCACTCTCTGGGAGGCAGTTGAACAGTCTTGGGCCCCTGACACTTATTGTGTTGTTCTTAGTGTACTCGTGGCACCCCTGCTTTTCATTGGAGAATGTTGCACCTCCTGCCGAGTCTTTTGCTTTCGTAGGAAGTGATTTTCGTGTGCAAATTTAATACTAATCCCTCTAGGATTTTCCAAGTGTATATAATCATGTATCTTTCTCACCTGCATTCCTGTATTAGGTATTTTATCGTACTTATGTGTGCCACGAAGGTTCTCTGTACATTCTCCAAGTCAGCAATTTCACCTGCCTTGAAAGGCGCCTAGATAGAACAAGCAATCTGAAGAGAATCGTCATGGGCTTGGTGTCCCTAGTTTTGAAGGTTCTCATTATTCATCCTGTCATTTTACTAGCAGATGGGATAGATACATTGTTGTGATCTTTGAAAGTGAGATCCTCTGACATTATCACTCCCAGGTCCGTCACATTAGTTTTTCACACTATTGTGTGGTTGGAATTTGTTTTATACTCCGATATAGTTTTAATTTCCTCAAGTTTTCCATATCAATGTAGTTGAAATTTCTCTTCAATGAACTTCATATTGTTTTCTGCGGCCCATTTAAAGATTTGGTTGATGTCCGCCTGGAGTCTTGCAGTGTCTTCAATGGAGGACACTGTCATGGAAACTCTTTAAAGATTAGATTTTGCCACCGAAGTGGCTAGTTTATTGTGCACCCCATATCCATCCTGTGGACGGTAGCGCAAGAGAATATGGATACACAAAAGGCCTAGGAACTAGACCCCAAAAGGGTTAACAATTTTACATATGCATTTATATCTACATTTCACTTATCTGTTACAAGCAAATTTAGAGAATTTGCTTAGTATAACTGGTATCTTATTTTCATTAATAAGATATCTTGACATGTCACATAGATTATTATACTGTCTCACGAAATCGTAATGACACGATTGCAAAAAAACATACAACGGGTGGGGGTTCGAACCCGCGGTCAGAGAGTCTCAAAACTCCAGACCGTCGCGTAAGCCACTGGGCCAGCTAGCTTCAATAAGATTCACCCAACTAGGTATATTTCTACACCATAGGAAGGTTAGCATAGGCACCACTGTGTCCACAAATGCAAGTTTTTACAGACGAATCTCCCGCTAGCATGGCCGTGACGAACTCTAGCTCAAGTCCCCCTCAAAGCCGTCAACATGACTCACGAAATCGTAATGACACGATTGGTGTAGAAATATACCTAGTTGGATGAATCTTATTGAAGCTAGCTGGCCCAGTGGCTTACGCGACGGTCTGGAGTTTTGAGACTCTCTGACCGCGGGTTCGAACCCCACCCGTGGTATGGTTTGTTTGCAATCGTGTCATTACGATTTCGTGAGTCATGTTGACGGCTTTGAGGGGGACTTGAGCTAGAGTTCGTCACGGCCATGCTAGCGAGAGATTCGTCTGTAAAAACTTGCATTTGTGGACACAGTGGTGCCTATGCTAACCTTCCTATGGTGTAGAAATATACCTAGTTGGATGAATCTTATTGAAGCCAGCTGGCCCAGAGGCTTACGCGACGGTCTGGAGTTTTGAGACTCTCTGACCGCGGGTTCGAACCCCACCCGTGGTATGGTTTGATTATTATACTGTCTATCTCTATATTCCTCAATAAGTGGACAAATAAGCACATAGTGTTCAAGACAGTGACCATATGCCTGATCACATAATTTGCATTTAGTTTGATCATCATCTGTGTGTCTCCCAAACTGTCAGAAGTACTTGTAGCCAAGCCTAAGCCTGGCCACTACAACATCAGTCAGTACTTGTAGCCAAGCCTAAGCCTGGCCACTACAACATCAGTCAGTACTTGTAGCCAAGCCTAAGCCTGGCCACTACAACATCAGTCAGTACCTGTAGCCAAGCCTAAGCCTGGTGTCATCCGCATAGGAAAACATGGCGCTGTGGCTTACATGGCTGTCTATGTCAGATATGAGGATGAGGAACAGGATGGGAGCGAGTACTGTGCCTTGTGGACAGAGCTTTTTACCGTAGCTGCCTCAGACTTTACTCTGTTTACTATTACTCTTTGCGTTCTATTTGTTAGGAAGCTATAGATCCATCTACCAACTTTTCCTGTTATTCTTTTATCACGTATTTTGTGGGCTATTACACCATGGTCACACTTGTCGAAGGCTTTCGCAAAGTCTGTGTATACTACATCTGCATTTTGTTTGTCCTCTAGAGCATCCAGGACTTCGTCATAGTGATCCAGTGGTTGGGACAGGCAGGAGCGATCTGCTCTAAACCCGTGTTGCCCTGTGTTGTGTAACTGATGGGTATCTAGATGAGTGGCGATCTTGCTTCTTAGAACCCTTTCAAAGATTTTTATAATATGGGATGTTAGTGCTATCGGTCTGTAGATATTTGCTATTGCTTTACTGCCCCCTTTGTGGAGTGGGGCTATGTCTGTTGTTTTTAGCAGGTGTGGAACGACCCCTGTGTTCATGCTCCCTCTAAATGGGATGTTAAAAGCACGTGATAGGGGTTTCTTGCAATTCTTGATGAACTGAAAGAACATGAAGAGATTGGCAAGCACAGCACTGAGCGGGCAGCCCATTGCCATCCCAAAGCTTTATTTGTAACAGTTGTCCTGATACTTGAAGAAGTTGAAATTAACACAGAGATCCACTAGACTGATGAAATCTAGAAGAGGTAAAGGGAGGTCGTGGTTTTCAGTGAGCTTCTGTCTCAGAATGTTTATTGCAGCGTCAGTAGGAACATTGGTAAAGAGGCTGTGACATCAAAGGAAGCCATGCTTTTGTTTTTAACATTCAGGTTCGAAATTCAAGAGAGAGAGAAGGTCACCTGAGTGTTTGAGGTGGGCTTGACTGATGGTGCCCAGAAGCGCTGAAAGGTATTTGGCAAGGTGGCCAGCTAATGTGTGTGGTGCACTCCCTATGCCGGAAGTGATAAGCCGTAGTGGGATGCCAGGCTTATGTGTCTTAGGAAGGCCACACAGGCGCGCTGGTTTCGGTTGACCTGGTAAAAGTTTAAGTAGTTTCTTGCCTTGTTCTGATTTTCGTAAGATGCTACGGGCTTTTTGAAGAAAAGTTTGGATGTTTTGAAGTAACACTGATTCTGAAACAGTCTGGTATGTGTTACCATCACTGAGGAGATTTAAAACGTTATTGTTGTAGTCGACAGTAATGAGTAACACCACACCTCCTTTGCCAGAGGTGGTAATGATATCATCATTGTTAGGCAAGTCCCTGACTGCTTGGATGTATCTTCTGGGAATGACCAGTCTTGAAGGCTCAGTAGCTGCAGCAGTGATAATTCCTTCAACAAAACCCTTATGAAACTCGGAGTTCCCAGAAGGTTGGTTCTTGGTTACCATGTCCGCCAGAGGATGTTTCTTGTTGATGCCGGTCTTGAGCCCCAGGCTGAGGGCTTCTGTCTCGGTGGCGGTTAGTGTATAGCATGATAAGTTATTTATGATTTCTGGTCGCTCTATTTCGCTCCATTTGCTGTGGCAGCACAGGGAACACTGTGACAGCACAGGGAACACTGTGGCAGCACAGGGAACACTGTGGCAGCACAGGTCGTGTAGTTTTCGTGATAGCTTCAGTTTTTGTTGGGTGTTGGCAGTGGTAGTTTGGCTGAGTATATATTCTGCCGTTCGTCTGTCAGGAGTGGAAAGTGAATCTGAGCGACGGTGTCTAGAAGCCTCGCTAGTCACCGTCACCGACACAATAGAACGTAACACTGGAGACAACACAATTTCTAAAACATTAGCATACATGATACTCAAACAGGCAAAACAGCACCAACCCAGCAACACAGGAGTCACGTGATCTCATTGTCTACCCGTCCTCATCCCAACATGACATTCTTCAGGTCACCAGCGTCACTCACACCTCACTCAGGTCACCAGCGTCACTCACACCTCACTCACGTCACCAGCGTCACTCACACCTCACTCAGGTCACAAGCGTCACTCACTCAGGTCACCAGCGTCACTCACACCTCACTCAGGTCACAAGCGTCACTCACACCTCACTCAGGTCACCAGCGTCACTCACACCTCACTCAGGTCACCAGCGTCACTCACACCTCAGGTCACCAGCCTCACTCACACCTCACTCTCCGCCTATATATAATATCTTTCAACCTCTGTATGTTAGAAGTCATCAAGGTCACAGGACTCAACGTTGTCTAATAAATATGTCCTAGTGTTTGCTTACGTGTTTTCTAGACCAACTTGTGGGTTTTATTATCAAGGTTTATAATATATATATATATATATGTCGTGCCGATTAGGTAAAACTGGTCAATTAGCAAGAACTCATCTAAAATTAAGTCCTTCTAAAATTTTCTCTTATACGTTTAAAGATATATTTTCATTTATGTTAATGTAAGAATTTATAATTTTGTACCAAGAGAAACTTTGAAAACCTACCTAACCTTATTACAACAAGCGCAATTTAATTTAGCTACTAACTAAATATATTTTAGATACGTTAACATTAATATAATAATAAACAAACACAGTGAAATATACTTTTTCGTTATGTTCAGAATGAATTTGGCGAAATTATTGTATAACAAATTTTCACTTGTCTTATATGGCAAGGTGAGCGTTTATGACTATTTATTAAAAATGCAATTTTATAATACGATATATATATATATATATATATACATGATATATAATATATATATATATATATATATATATATATATATATATATATATATTCTAAAATTAAATCCTTTCCAAAAAATTTCTCTTATACGTTTAAATATATATATTTTTCATTTATGTTAATGTAAAAATTAATAATTTTGTACCAAAAGAACCTTAGAAAACTTACCTAATTTTATTATAACAAGCGCAATTTAATTTAGCCTAATCCAACTAAATATATTTTAAATAAGTTTACAATAATTTAATAATAAACAAACACAATGAAATATATTTTTTTTCGTTAGGTTCAGAATGATTTTTGCGAAATTATTGCATACACAAATTTTCGCTTGCCTTATTCGGCAAGAAGAGCGTTGCAATTTAAGCCAAACTCTTAGTGTTGAATTGATTTCCAAAGTCTTTATGTATGAGATCCCAGTGTTCTATATATGGGATCCCAATATCCTCATATATAGGATTATTTTCGATTGGTGCTGAAACTGTTACCATGCTCCAGGTATACTCCAGGTATACTCCAGGTATACTCCAGGCATACTCCAGGTATGCAGCCTTAATGACCTTGGTGTAGTCAATAGGCTTTAAACCCGATTAACCAGCCCATCTATCACTTTACTTTCCGCTGTATTATTGCCTTTTTTGGAATTATTGATTGCAATAAATAAATAAAGAAGGTAGGAGGTGAAGTGAATATATTGCAACATTAACTTGTTATTCTCACTCGTTGCTTTCATCAATACTCTTATGTTTTTATTATCAAAACCAATATTAGTTATAATGTCAGCAGTTACTACTACTATTATAAGTTTACTACTACTGCTACTTCCACCACCACTGCTACTGCTACTAAGAACATAAGAATGAAGGAACACTGCAGCAGGCCTCCTGGCCCATGCTAGGCAAGTCCAAGTCACCTATTGGCCCAATCCAGTCAGGTCATACTCACACCCACTCATGTATTTGTCTAACCTATTTTTAAAGCACAACGTTTTAGCTTCAATAAGCCTGACCTCAATTGTAGGCAAATTACTAGAGTCAATTATAGCTGATATTATTAGAAGCCATCTAGATAACCATAATTTGATTAATGATACCCAGCATGGATTCACGAGGGGCCGTTCCTGCCTATCTAATTTATTAACCTTCTTCAGTAAAGCTTTTGAGGCTGTTGATCACGATAAAGAATTCGATATTGTTTATTTAGACTTTAGTAAGGCTTTTGATAGAGTACCGCACCAGAGACTGTTAAAGAAAGTGGCAGCTCATGGCATTGGGGAAAAGTGCTGTCATGGATCGAGTCATGGCTCACCAATAGGAAGCAGAGAGTGTGCATAAATGGGGTTAAATCCGAATGGGGACTTGTAACAAGTGGTGTTCCACAGGGATCAGTCTTAGGCCCATTGTTATTTATAATATATATCAATGACCTTGATGAGGGAATTACTAGTGATATGAGCAAATTCGCCGACGACACGAAGATAGGTAGGATAATTGATTCAAACATAGATGTCATAGAACTTCAGGAAGATTTAGACAAACTTAATTCGTGGTCAGAAAAGTGGCAGATGCAGTTCAATGTAGATAAATGCAAGGTTCTGAAGCTCGGAGTGTCCATAACCCAAGCACTTATAAGTTAAATAACGTAGAACTTAGCCATACAGATTGCGAGAAGGACTTGGGGGTGATGGTAAGCAGCAACCTTAAACCAAGACAGCAATGCCTAAGCGTACGTAATAAGGCAAATAGATTACTGGGATTTATATCAAGAAGTGTTAGCAACAGAAGTCCAGAGGTTATATTACAGCTTTATACATCATTAGTAAGGCCTCACCTAGATTACGCAGCTCAGTTCTGGTCTCCATATTACAGAATGGACATAAATTCGTTAGAAAACATTCAGCGTAGAATGACTAAATTAATACATAGCATTAGAAATCTTCCTTACGAAGAAAGATTGAAGACCCTAAAATTACATTCACTTGTAAGACGTAGAATGAGGGAGACATGATCGAGGTATACAAGTGGAAAATGGGTATTAACAAAGGGGATATAAATAAGGTCTTGAGGATATCTCTCCAAGAGAGAACCGCAATAATGGATTCAAGTTAGATAAGTTTAGATTTAGAAAGGATATAGGAAAGTATTGGTTTGGAAATAGGGTAGTTGATGAGTGGAACAGTCTGCCTAGTAGGGTTATTGAAGCTAGGACCTTGGGTAGTTTCAAATTTAGGTTGGATAAATTCATGAGTGAGAGGGGTTGGATTTGAGTGGGACTCGCGCATGAGTGGGTAGAATTGTCAAAGCTTATTTCTTGGGTAGCTTTGAAAATTGGGTTGAGCAAATATTCTGTTAGTGGGATGGATTGTGAAGGACCTGCCTAGTATGGGCCAACAGGCCTGCTGCAGTGTTCCTCCTTTCTTATGTTCTTATGTTCTTATGTTACTCAGGAGTTTCTTCCACTCATAAATAACTCTATTGCTATGCCAGTGCTTTCTTATATCCTTTCTAATCTAATTTTTTCCAACTTGAAACTATTACTGTGAGTCCTGTCTTGGTTAGAAACTTTTAGCACGCTATTTACATCCCCTTATATTTATTCCCGTTTTCCATTTATACACCTCAATCATATCCTCTCTAATTCTACGCCTTTCTAGAGAGTGCAGATTCAGGGCCCTCAGTCTATCCTCATTTATATCCATTCTGTAATACGGTGACCAAAACATAAGAACATAAGAAAGGAGGAACACTGCAGCAGGCCTGTTGGCCCATACTAGGCAAGTCCTTCACATTCCATCCCACTAACAGAATAAGAACATAAGAACATAAGAAAGGAGGAACACTGCAGCAGGCCCGTTGGCCCATACTAGGCAGGTCCTTCACAATCCGTCCCACTAACAGAATATTTGCTCAACCCAATTTTCAATGCTACCCAAGAAATAAGCTTTGACAATTCTACCCACTCATGCGCGAGTCCCACTCAAATCCAACCCCTCTCACTCATGAATTTATCCAACCTAAATTTGAAACTACCCAAGGTCCTAGCTTCAATAACCCTACTAGGCAGACTGTTCCACTCATCAACTACCCTATTTCCAAACCAATACTTTCCTATATCCTTTCTAAATCTAAACTTATCTAACTTGAATCCATTATTGCGGGTTCTCTCTTGAAGCATAATCTAAGCATAATCTAAGTGAGGAATAACCAACGATAATATAGAGTACATAGTAGTAGGTTGGTAGACAGCAACCACCCAGGGAGGTACTACCGTCCTGTGGTAGTAGGTTGGTAGACAG
>WNWK01056026.1:2500-11117 GCA_009830355.1 Cherax destructor
TGGAAATGCTGGTAGAAGACTTTTGGTCGCGGTTCATTTGTTACGTATAAGATGAATCAAGTCAGCTGGTATTATACGTCTGCGTGATCGTGGTGTCTCTACGGAGATTATCCTTTCAGCGACGTTTTTTCAGTTCCTTCCTGGTGGTGGGAAAGATAATTCTGTCTCTTTGTGTCACATAGCAGATGTAATTAGTGCAGATCCTTCCTCCTCTCCGCTAGCCTCTACTTCTTTCACTCTCTCCTGGCGGCGATACCCAGGTCATTCCTCTAAAAAATGTATGTATTGATCCCGTCTCTAGGTTATTCCACTTTCTGAACACACTTAGGCTAAATACCAGTTTCCTAACATCTCTGTGACTCGCATGTGTTTTTACTGCCAGCTGTTCTCTGAGACCCACCTGTTCCCTGAGACCCACCTGTTCCCTGAAACCCACCTGTTCCCTGAAACCCACCTGTTCCCTGAAACCCACCTGTTCCTGAGACTCGTCTCTAAAACAGGCTCGCCCTCTCTACCCTCTCAAATTCTTTCAGTTTTTCGTACGTCGTAATCATTTCATTTCGTATTTTTGTCTGACCTCTAATGTTAGTTTAGTTCGTGTAGTTCATCCTCACAGCTCATAGCCGCAGTTCTGGCAATAGTTTCCTTGCAGTTTTTTGCACTTTTTCAATTTCTTTAGATGGTATATTAAATGTGGTTTCAATACTGCCTCTGTATCTCCAAGATGAGCGTGACATATGCCGTAAATAGGATAACTGCCTTATGAATTCTTGTTAACTTGCCTGGCACATGTCATTAGACATGGCTGTGTTCGTGCGTGTGTGTACGTGTGTGTGTGTGTGTGGTGATGGTAGTGGTGTAACACAACCTGCCTGTGTACAATATGTGAGTGGTGCTGTAGACTGTGTCCGTGTGCCACACTGCTGTGTGTGTGTGTGTGTGTGTGTGTGTGTGTGTGTGTGTGTGTGTGTGTGTAGTCTTGTGATTGGCAGTGATAGAATAGTGTATTAGTTGTAATCAAATTGAATATGTATTATGGAAGTTGATACGGGAGGGAGGGTGAGAAAATGTGCAGGTTAAGAGTGAATGAGGGGCTGGGATGTGCGTGGGGTAGGGATTAGTGGAGGTGAGAGGTTAGTGGAGGTGAGGGAGTTAGTAAGGTTATGGAGGTGAGGGGTTAGTATAGGTGAGGGGTTAGTGGAGGTGAGGGGTTAGTGCAAAAGTAAAATTGAAATCAAAGTTGGTGCAGTAGGTTGGTTGTAGTTAAGAAGTCAAATTGATAATCTGCTGCAAAGGTGGGACTTTTAGTGAAGAGGTTAATGAGAGTTTATTGGGGCGATTTAGATGTGAGAAGTGGATTCTGAATGCACTCTGATAGGCACGACAATCTACCACGATATGTTCAACTGACAGTGCGACCTGACAGTCCTGACAGAGTGGTGCAGGTCATTTCTCCATGTGGTGTCAGTGAGTTACCTGTGTCTAATACATAAACACTAGAGTGCAGTTTCCCAAACCAGACAACGGTGGAAAGAAAATGGCCAGAATCTCAAATGTGGTTTGATAGAAAACAGTGTCTTGTCAACAGTGAATCAGAGTTGTTGTCAGCAGTTGCGGTGGTGGTGACAGAATATTGAAGGAAGTCTGAGTAAGGAATATTCCCAATGGGAAATCGGGAGGTCCCAAATAGCTGACTGAGCAGCTGAGTCTGCATATTCATTGTCCTTAATATACTGTAGGCATGTCTAGGAACCAGCAAAATATTACTTTTTTGAACTTACTTGAAATGCAACATAAAGAAAACTGTATATGAAGGATGACCGGGTGTCGAATTCAGGATAACCTGTAAATCATTGTGGAAGTGCGAGATAACTACGACTGACCAGATAGTTATGGTCAGAGTGGATGATGGTGCTGAGAATTGCATATAACTCTGCTGTAAAAATATTAGCTAATTCTAATAAATGACCTCTGGTGATTAAATGAGGAAAAGCAGCACCGTATCCAACACCATCGTAGGGATTAAAACATCAATGTTCACTGACAAAAGCATAAGAGTGAGTTTGGAAATGATGAAGAAAGTAAACGTAGAGTTGTATGAGGCAGGTGAGCATTGTCACATGGCAGTGGGGAAGAGCAAACATGAATTACTGGAACTTCACAAGGAGAGAGAGAGATTAAAAGTAAGAGGTAGGAAGAACGTGAAGGGGAGGTAAATTAAGGGAAGCCATGAGAAAGCCAGCACGAAGAGGGAAGTGGCGTAATAAATTGAGGCGACAATTAAACAAATGAGTCTTACCAATATGTTGTGTGCGTGGAAGTGTCATAAAAGTCATCGAAGTTGATGAGATAACGGAGACAATGGACATCACGTCTCTACAGTAAAGACTTGAAGTTCGTCTCTGCATATAGGTTATCGACGGGTGAAGATTAAAAACCCCAGAGACGTAAACTTACTCCTTGTTGATGTTTGGGATCAAGTGTAAAAAGAGTATCGGGAGATGTGATTAAGATTTACTGAAGGTGAAGGACCAGTCTATCTACACCATGTGAAAAATGTGCCAGTTTTAAGTAGGTTCAAGAGGCTATGACAAGCAATTTTCATGGAGGGTGTGGGAGGCTTCCAGGACATTCGGACTATTCAGGGGTACGTGAGCCATTCACATATAGAATGGTATGTGGGATGATAGGAAGCCTTGCGCAAGTTATGTGGTGCGATTTGGGAGCAGAAAATTTATATCTATGAGCGGTGGGTGTGTTTTAAAGACCAATAACAAACAGGAGACAGGCCGCCACAAGGCAACAGGCAGAAAGTGCGCAACCTATAATAAAATCGTCGATAGAAACATCCAGACTGTAAGAAGATACTGCTATGAACATAACGTTGAGGTATGCAGCGGTCGATACCTCTTGGCTGCATTTGTAAACTGGTTGTTGCCAGGTAAGTCACGAGGGTCCTGACAAACCTGTTTCTGAAGATTTAGATTTATGTTGAGTCTGTCTCCACCACTTCATTATTTAGGTCTTGCCACGTCCTGACTACCTTAATTAATACAGAAGAATTTTTTTCCCCAATCCCAGTGTCTCATCTGTACCAGTTACGTTTATCTGAGCCCACGTATCTCTTTTTTAATCCTCTCTCGTAAAATCTCTCTCTATCTTATGAAATCCTCTGTACGCCGTATTTATGTCTCTGCTTGGCCTTCAGCCTTCTATAGTAGTCATGTTCAGTGCTTTTTACCTCCTTGTGTCTTTTCATAATTTGTGTCTATCGACAATTTACTTCAGTCTCTTTTAATTACTTGCAGTGTTCTATTTGCTCTGTTTATCCTAATCACTGAGGTCATTTATTTAACAATTTCTGCTTTTTTTTTCCATTCTTTACATTGATTACATTGCTGAGCAAGCAGCTGAGTTTGTTTTTTCAGTTCAATTTGCTGTAATTGTTTTGGTGTTGCTTACTTTATTGTGCTCTGTTTTATCTTATTATTCCTTATTTGCTTATAACTGATTTTTGCAGAATTTTTAGATCTTTCTATTAAGTTAGCGAATGAATTTGATTTTCATTTTTCTGTGTGTTTTTAACTATTATCTCAGTGTTATGTTAATCTTCTTCTCAATGGTTACATTAGAATGTAAATCTTTGTCTCATATTGTTTTATAAGTACTACTGACTCAGCTTAAATCTTTGAAGAAAATGTTTTTTACAGAGATTGTTGTTCTAGGTGAATTATTTTGCACGATTTTTTTATTACTCTTCGTTGGTTTGTATTTAATTAAGTTTTATTTAGGTTTTCCTTTTTCTAAAATATAATCCCATTTGATTATAAAGATAACATGTAATATTCTAAATTAGGCTATACGATGTAGTGTATAATATAAACTATATATACAATGTATATTTTAAACTGCGACACAACATTCATTCTATGACAAAACTAACAACATTCAAATATTGAAACAAGACGATCACGTATTTCTAGGCCAATTATCAATTATCTTTTTTTCCATGATGTGTTTCCCATGTGTGCTGTTAAAAACGCTGTTTTTTTTCTCATTTTTTTATTGCTTATACTGTGTAACTCTCATAGAGAAAGTTAAATGATAGTACATAATTTAGATTAACATTCCCTCTTAGTAGTTCAACCACCTGTCTTATGACTCAGACTTGTCACTCATAAATTGCTGTACACTTTCTGTTTTCCATTCTAGCTACTTAACCCTTTCAGGGTCCAAGGCCATTTTTGGAAGGGGTGCGCCAGTGTCCAAGAATTTTTGAAAAAAAAAAAAAAAAATCTTACAGAATTAAAGATAACAATTTTGTGAAGGTAATGAAACAAACAAACAAAAATTCCGATCAGTAATTACCGAGATATAGAGTCATGAAGTTGGCCCTCAATGACCGGGTGGCGTCAACATCAATGACCTGGTGGCGTCAACATCAATGACCGGGTGGCGTCAACATCAATGACCGGGTGGCGGCAACATCAATGACCTGGTGGCGTCAACATCAGACCGGCGCAACATCAATGACCGGGTGGGGCACATCAATGACCTGGTGGCGGCAACTCAATGACCGGTGGCGTCAACATCAATGACCGGGTGGCGTCAACATCAATGACCGGGTGGCGTCAACATCAATGACCTGGTGGCGTCAACATCAATGACCGGGTGGCGTCAACATCAATGACCGGGTGGCGGCAACATCAATGACCGGGTGGCGCAACATCAATGACCGGGTGGCGTCAACATCAATGACCGGGTGGCGTCAACATCAATGACCGGGTGGCGTCAACATCAATGACCGGGTCAATCAGACCGGTGGCGGCAACATCAATGACCGGGTGGCGGCAACATCAATGACCGGGTGGCGGCAACATCAGACGTGGCGCAACATCGATTCCGTGGCGCAATTATTTACGGTGGCGTCACATCAATGACCGGTGGCGTCAACATCAATGGCCGGTGGCGCAACATCAATGACCGTGGGTCAACATCATGACTCGGGTGTCGCAACATCAATAACCGCAACTCAATTTGTTATATTATACGTTTCGTCACTTTTTCTTTTCTTTTCTAATATTTTTTTTCCAGTAACTTTTGTGGCCTATGAGACCAATATAATGTATAATGTATAATTGTACACTCATTGTATTCAACACAATAACCGCACTAATTTGTTATCATTATATTGCTTACAAAACTTGTTTACAAGTTTATTGTAAACAAAATAATGATGAAAATATTGGTGTGGTATCGTGTTGAATACAAGGTACCATTAGTACCATATGGTACAATGGTACCATATGGTACAATGGATACTTCATATGTAATGGTACCATATGGTACAATGATCATATGGTGCAATGTTCCATATGGATAGATCAATGGTGCAAGTCCATATGTACAATGTATATATGGTGCAATGTACCATATAGTACCATATGTACAATGGACCATATGGTACAATGTATCATATGGTCAATGTATCATATGGTCAATGTATCATATGGTACAAGTCCATATAGTACAATGGGTCCATATGGTCAATGTACCATATGTACATATTGGTAAGTGACCATATGGTAAATGGATCCATATGGATAAGTACCTGACTATGGTAAGGCTTCCATATGGACTTTGCATATGGCATGGACATATGGTGCAGGGACAATGAGTCGGGACCATATGGTACAATCGGATCAATGGAATGTCACCTGATTGTTATCCTGGGACCTTCTACATATGCTGTTGACATTGTGCAGTGTTCATGCTCGTTGTACTAAACTTTTCAACACAACCTCACTAATATTTGCATCATTATTTAGTTTACAATAATTGTTTACAATAAAAAATATGCAAAAATGTTGTATATTAGTAAAGTTTTATTAAACATTTACAAATGTACAGTGACTGGAAATGTTGCTGCAGGGGGATGAGGAAGCCTTGTGTTGGACACTGCTGCGTCAGTGTGCCTTGAGTGCCACACTCACTGCTGCGTCAGTGTGCCTTGAGTGCCACACTCACTGCTGCGTCAGTGTGCCTTGAGTGCCACGCTCACTGCTGCGTCAGTGTGCCTTGAGTGCCACACTCACTGCTGCGTCAGTGTGCCTTGAGAGCCACACTCACTGCTGCGTCAGTGTGCCTTGAGTGCCACACTCACTGCTGCGTCAGTGTGCCTTGAGTGCCACACTCACTGCTGCGTCAGTGTGCCTTGAGTGCCACACTCACTGCTGCGTCAGTGTGCCTTGAGTGCCACACTCACTGCTGCGTCAGTGCCTTGAGTGCCACGCTCACTGCTGCGTCAGTGTAGCTTGAGTGCCACGCTCACTGCGCGTCAGAGTGCCTTGAGTGCCACACTCACTGCTCGCGTCAGTGTGCCTTGAGTGCACACTCACTGCCGCGTCAGTGGCCTGAGTGCCACACTCACTGCTGCGTCAGTGTGCCTTGAGAGCCACACTCACTGCGCGTCAGTGTGCCTGAGTGCCACACTCACTGCCGCGTCAATGTGCCTTGAGAGCCACACTCACTGCCGCGTCAGTGTGCCTTGAGTGCCACACTCACTGCCGCGTCAGTGTGCCTTGAGAGCAACACTCACGCTGCGTCAGTGTGCCTGAGTGCCACGCTCACTGCGCGTCTGTGTGCCTTGAGTGCCACACTCACTGCGCGTCAGTGTGCCTTGAGTGCCACACTCACGCTGCGTCAGTGTGCCTTGAGAGCCACACTCACTGCTGCGTCAGAGTGCCTTGAGTGCCACACTCACTGCTGCGTCAGTGTGCCTTGAGAGCCACACTCACTGCTGCGTCAGTGTGCCTTGAGTGCCACACTCACTGCTGCGTCAGTGTGCCTTGAGAGCAACACTCACTGCTGCGTCAGTGTGCCTTGAGTGCCACACTCACTGCTGCGTCAGTGTGCTTTAAGAACCACAAACTGCTCAGTCTGAGCTAGTGCCTCCTTACACCAACATCACTTACTGACCATATGGAACAGGACACCATATGGTACAGGGTACCATATGTTACAGGGTACCATACGGTACAGGGTACCATATGGTACAGGGATCCCTATGTAAATAAGTCATCCTTACTTTTTTGGGTCATCCTAAGAACTTTCCACATATGCTGCTATGTATGATAATCTATGTACGTAACTGTATTTGTGTATACCTGAATAAACTTACTCAAGCACATGTGGCATCGTAAGTAAGTTTATTCAGGTATACACAAATACAGTTACAAAGATTATCATACATAGCAGCATATGTTTTGAGACTGCTCTGGGAGAGTACAGGATGGGTGTGGGAGTTCTCTGGGAGAGTACAGGATGGGTGTGGGAGTGCTCTGGGAGAGTACAGGATGGGTGTGGGAGTGCTCTGGGAGAGTACAGGATGGGTGTGGGAGTTCTCTGGGAGAGTACAGGATGGGTGTGGAGTGCTCTGGGAGAGACAGGATGGGTGGGAGTGCTCTGGGAGAGTACAGGATGGGTGTGGGAGTTCTCTGGGAGAGTACAGGATGGGTGTGGGAGTTCTCTGGGAGAGTACAGGATGGGTGTGGGAGTTCTCTGGGAGAGTACAGGATGGGTGTGGGAGTGCTCTGGGAGAGTACAGGATGGGTGTGGGAGTGCTCTGGGAGAGTACAGGATGGGTGTGGGAGTTCTCTGGGAGAGTACAGGATGGTGTGGGAGTGCTCTGGAGAGTACAGGATGGGTGTGGGAGTGCTCTGGGAGAGTACAGGATGGGTGTGGAGTTCTCTGGGAGAGTACAGGATGGGTGTGGGAGTGCTCTGGGAGAGTACAGGATGGGTGTGGGAGTGCTCTGGGAGAGTACAGGATGGGTGTGGGAGTTCTCTGGGAGAGTACAGGATGGGTGTGGGAGTTCTCTGGGAGAGTACAGGATGGGTGTGGGAGTTCTCTGGGAGAGTACAGGATGGGTGTGGGAGTGCTCTGGGAGAGTACAGGATGGGTGTGGGAGTGCTCTGGGAGAGTACAGGATGGGTGTGGGAGTGCTCTGGGAGAGTACAGGATGGGTGTGGGAGTGCTCTGGGAGAGTACAGGATGGGTGGGAGTGCTCTGGGAGAGCACAGGATGGGTGTGGAGTTCTCTGGGAGAGTACAGGATGGGTGTGGGAATTCTCTGGGAGAGTACAGGATGGGTGTGGGAGTGCTCTGTGTGGAGAAAATTCTCCAAAAGAGGGGGGTACCAGCCCTTTCTGACTAGAAAAGGTCCTACCCTTAGGGGCCCGGCCCTTAGAAAGGGCCAGACGGCGAGCCTAGCTCTCTGATCAACAACGTTTACTGGTCAACAGTTTAATTGAAAACATATGGATGGACCCAAACAGCCAAGAGTCACGTAGTAGCTGACCAGGGTTGCAACCAATGTTAATGTACTGTAATCAGGATACATTGAGATATGTTACTCTTTACCTTAGCAGGAAAGAGATATAGTAAACGGCTGTATTAGTTTCTACACTTGAACATTGCAATCATGTGTTCCAGGGATCAAAATATTTAGAGAACACAAGTTCTTGAATTGCAAATTGTTGCAGTGGTTTGCAAGTGTTAAAATTTAGCTGACCCCAGCGACGCCCAGCTTGACCGAGCTGCGGGCTGCAGGGGCGCGG
>WNWK01056027.1:0-11117 GCA_009830355.1 Cherax destructor
TACTTAACTTACTTTGGGTACTTACTTGGGGTACTTAATTCTTGTAGGGTACTTATTTCACTTGGGGGGTACTTAAACTTACGCCACGTCCCCAAACCATGCATCAGGTAGTTAAAGAAAACCAAAAAAGGTCCCTAATGAATGAGGAAAAAGGGAGAAATTTTTATTTTTAGCTAACATCGATGTAAAAAATTTTTTTACCTTATTCCTATATTTTTTAAGTATAAACATGTATCTACTACAGTGTAAAATTGGTATTAAATGGACCCCAAGGGGAAATAAGTCACCTGTTTTTTTGGGACCCTGGTTTTCACAATTTCCGGAGTTTACCTGGAGGGTTCCGGGGTCAACCCCTGCGGATCTGTGACCAGGCCTCATTTTGGGATCAGAGCCTGATCAACCAGGCTGTTACTGCTGGCCGCACGCACCCCAACGTGCCACAGCCTGGCTGGTCAGGCCCCTTTGGTGCCTGCCCAGTGCCGGAAGACAGCCGGGGGTCTATTGGCAATCCCCCCTTATGTATGCTGGGAGGCAGTTGAACTTTTGGGGCCCTGCCTTTTGTTTTCTTTCCGTGCAGTGGCCCCCTGTTTTTCTTGGAAGGATGTTACATGCCTCCGGTTTTTTGTTTTCGGGGTGACATGTGGCTTTGGGTACAAACCCCTCTAGGTTTTCCAAGTGTAAAAATAATGTATCTCCCGCCTACTTTCCCAGGGGGTACAGGTTTGGAACCAACGTTCCCAGAATGAGGTGGTTTAGGTTATGCGTGCCGTAAAGGGTTTCTCTGTACATTTTTTGGTCAGCTTTTACCGCCTTGAAAGGGGCGTTATGTGCAAAAATTTTCCCAGCCTGATAGAACAAGCGACCTGAAAATGTCAACATGGGTTTGGGTATCCCGGTTTTTTAAGGTTTTCATTTTCCATCCTTATGTATGAAACTATTAATGTATTTTTATACCAAAAAAACTTACTTACTTACTTGCAGGGTACTTTTTTACTTGAAACCTATTTAACTTACTTTAAAACTAACTTTTACTTAAAATACTTTATATAATAATAAAATTATATTTTTTTTAATTCAAGTTTACACATTTTTAAATTAAATTATGAATTGAAGTGCAAACAGAGCCACTTCATGCCATGGCATTATGGGACTAACTAGAGAAATTGATTAAGTTTGTTATAGTTAAACATTAGCTCATGTTTATAGTAGATAATAAGTTTACTCAAATTACAATCTGAGGATATTACATTGTGACAAAGAGTTTTTAGGATGGTTATATCAATAGTAATATTGAAATTATATTTTGGGAAAATAACACTGAGCATTGTTGAAAGTGTTTGTATGAGTATTTAGTTTAGGGTGAGTAGGTGGTCTTTAGAAGAGTCTTAAAGTGATGTTCAGACCTGGTTATTTTAGTATTTACGGGTATGAATTCCAGATTTTGGGCCCTTTATGTGCATAGAATTTTTACACGGGGTGATATGGACAGGGGTTTTATATCAAAAAGTGATCTGTGTCTTGTGTTATGGTCATGGGTCCTGTTAAGTTGGGGGGAAAAATTTTTTGAGTGGAGGGTTTATATTTGAGTGTAGAGTTCTATGTATGTAGTAGCACAAGAATAAGTGTGAATGTTCTTGGTGAGTAGTTTTAGATTTTGAATATTGGTGGAGTATCTGTCTAGGAGAATTTGTTATCATTCTGACTGCAGCCTTTGCTGGTTATGAGCGGTCTAAGGTGATTTAAGTTGTTGATCCCCATGCACAAATTCCATAGGTGAGATAAGGGTAGATGAGTGAATGATACAGTGCAAGGAGAGCTGATTGAGGCACATAGTAGTGTATCTTTGATAGTATGCCTACTGTCTTTGAGATTTTCTTGAAATTTGTTGTATATTGTGTTTGGGTTTTAGGCAACCGTCAAGGTGGATTCCTAGGAATTTTCCCCTGCAAGTCTTGTGATGGGTGATCCATTGACGTTATGTTAAGTGGAACATTTGTGCTCTGTTTCCAAACTGAATGAAAAGGTCTTGTCAGTATTGAAGTAACTATAAGTCGTCATCCAGGTAGATATTTTCTGTAATTCAGCATTAACAGTGTTGGAGTATGACTGGGTTTGGGTGAGAGACATATGTAGTGTCATCTGCAAATAATATGGGTTTGAGTAGTTGTGATGCATTGGTAGGTCATTGATGTAGGGTAAGGTACTTACTTAACTTACTTATAAAGGTACTTACTTAACTTACTTGTAGGGTCTTACTTAACACTTGTAGGGTACTTAACTTACTTGTAGGGTACTTACTTACTTGTGGGTACTTAACTTACTTGTAGGTTTAACTTACTTGTAGGGTACTAACTTACTTTTAGGTTCTTAACTTACTTGTAGGGTACTTAACACTTGTAGGTACTTAACTTACTTGAGGGTACTTAACTTACTTGTAGGTACTTAACTTTAAGGGGGACTTAACTTACTTGTAGGACTTAACTTGTAGGGTACTTATTTAACTTACTTGTAGGGTACTTACTTAACTTACTAAATTTATTTCAAGAGCCCTATCTAAGATATATTAATGAATTTCCCGAGATGTGGTCCAAAACAGTTGGCTAACTCCTGGTACCTAATTACTGCTAGGTGAACAAAGCCAATAGGTGTAAGGAAGCATGCTAAATGTCTCCACTAATCCTGGGATTAAACCAGTGTCCTTCAGTTGTGAGCCAAATGGTGCTACCAATCGAGTCATAAACCACCTGACTTGACTCAGACAGTCTTCTTACCTTCCCATACACTGACCCAACTTTTGGCTTTGCATCCATTCTTTTCCCCATGACATGATAGTAGTTAAGGCTGGATCAAATTATTGTATACTTTTTTCTAATTTGTTAATTCAGCATTCTAGATCTTGTTTAGAAATAGTTGAAAACAGACAATTTCACTGTGGTACCAAGGCAACCACAACCTCCCTATTTACGCTCCACAAACTCTCAAACTTCCTGAAGATTAAATAGCCCAAAGGGATTTTAGTCATCTCTTATGAACATGGCTTACGGAGGAAGAATTCTGTTCCACTTCCCATGGAGATAAGAGGAAATAAACAAGGACTAGTAAGAAAATAACAGAAAACCCAGAGGGTGTGATATATTGCTTGTACATGCATGAATAGTGTGACCTAAGTGGAAGTAGAAGTAGCAAGACGTACCTGAAATCTTGCAGGTTTATGAGACAGAAAAAAGACACCAGCAATCCTACCATCATGTAAAACAATTACAGGCTTCCATTTTACACTCACTTGACAGAACGGTAGTACCTCCCTGGGCGGTTGCTGTGTACCAACCTACTATGGTACTTTATGTAACTGTATTTATGTGTACCTCTACCTGAGTAAACTTACAAAATTAGAGGCTGCTTAATCACTGTGCAGGTCATCATATGTCAAACATTCACATCGGGAGACACCTTCCTGTTTTCTGACAAAAGAACCACCACCACCATTAGAAAGCACAGGGAGTTCCCAAAATTTGGCTTGCAGGATGGAAATGATATTAAATTCAATCAAAAGTTTTCCTTTCACACTTCAGTAGTGTATTTATATAAGGACCCTGTATTTTGAGAGATTTTTAAATGTCATAATTTTGTACCAGACTGACACTAGTTATAATTTTAGAAAAAAAAATTATGCTAACCTTCTCATTAATTGAACACTGTAATTCATACCCAAAAAGAAAATAGCAAGATGAGGCTCACAGGACCCTATAACTAACTCTTATACAATGTCATAGATAATTCATGTTCTTCATAGTACTTTGTGCAAAAAAAAAAAAAAAAAAAAAAGGCAGACTACAAATTACGCAATAAAATGATGCGAGAATTCTTCATCTGTAAGCCATGCGTGTTGTAAGAGGCGACTAAAATGCCAGGAGCAAGGGGCTAGTAACCCATTTTCCTGTATACATTACTAAATTTAAAAAAAAAAAAAAAAAAAAAAAAAAACTTTTGTTTTTCATTTAAGGTCACCCTGCCTTGGTGGGATACAGCCGGTTCGTCGAGAAAAAAAAATGGTGCCAGTCATCCCGGACCTGTGTCCAAGAGAGCGTGTAGGCCAGGATACATTACAGCAAATGGATAAGCTGAATGTTGATGATAGGGTGAGGCAGCTGAAACTAAATCATGTTTACAAAATTGCTCACAATCGGTGTCCAGAATATCCTGCTACAAATTTTGTCAGGGTTAGGAACCAAAGCCAATATGTACTTGGAGAAGTGAGCACAAATTTTGTCATACCTACAGTAAAAGGTCAGGTCTCAAACACCTTCTACTATACAGCAATGAAAGAGTAGAATGAGTTGAGTGACCATGTCAAGGCCAGTCTTAGTATCAACCATTTTAGGAAAATAACTTAAAAGAACCTAATGAATAAAGCTACAAAAAGAGAGGAGAGTGATTTATTGTATAGTTAACATTCATGTAACTCATATTCAGCTGAAATTCTCCATTTAATGTTAATGTAATTTACTCAGCATATTTTACTTTTTGTTATAATCATGACAGATTTTATTGTATCTAATAGTTTGGCTGCTAATAGCCAGATATAAAAAAGGACCACAAGAATTAAATAACTTCCAATTTTTGGGGGAATAATCCTAGGTAATTTACACATACTATGTTACAATGTACAACACACAATGTAATCATGCAAAATTTGTGTAACTGTACTTGTGTAAATAGTACATAACAGAAACTTACCTTAAAGTTTATCTCACCTAATGAAATCCACTTTTTTTGCACTTACCAGGAAAATTGGCAACAACTCCTTTAATGTAATTGGCCCAATTAGGTGTTCCAGGTTTGAGAGGTGTTGATAGAGAAGGTGGCTTAAATTCTACTTGTAGAGGCTTATCTGCAAATTCTGAGAGCGTCTGCACTTTGCACATTAAGGTGTTTGTCTTGCGTCCAACAATAACAGTTACTAATGGAAGAGCCTGTAAGATAAAATCTGGCTTTCTTCAATATGTTAAAGCTGGATATTTTTATTGTAAAATATTGTTGTGTTACTGTCATATCCATAAATCACAGCTATAAATGCTGTATGTATGAATTATGAAGAACAAAATGGCAAAATACCATGACTGGAACAATACACAAATAACCTGTGCGTAGGAGAAAGAAGCGGTCCAAGTCGGACTGGAATGTTGTCATAAGTTTCTTTCTACATGCGGGTTATTTGTGTGTTAATTGTGTAGGCGTCCTTCATTTTATGCCATAGTGGCATTCCAAGTTCTTGGCAACTACGTATACGTATCTCAGTCAAGGCCATAAACATTTAATTCCACATAGAGAGAATCTTAAATGAGCTTTGCTAACTATACTGTCACATACAATGACCCAAAATCACAGATAAGGAATTACCAAAGGAATTAGGACATCACACATTAGAAAACATGCATGAAATGAACCCATGTAAAGTGAAGAAATCCTGAATTGTTTAAGTCAAGTAAATCAGACGAGTTTAATATTCCTACCCCCTCCCCACACTGATCTGAAATATAAGATATTTACTATACAGTGGACCCCCGCTATTCGAACTTAATCCGTTCCAGGAGCTAGTTCTCAACGCAAAATGTTCGAGTGGCGATTTAATTTTTCCCATAAGAAATAATGGAAATACAATTAATCCGTTCCTGCTGTCAGGAGGCATGACAAAATAGTACTTCACTGTGAAGCTATTATCAACTCGACAGCTTATTTATCTATCACAATTCATCTAATATGACATAATAAACAATATAAATAACATAAAAACCTGATATACACTCTAGAATGAATAAAATATGTATGTCATTACGAATGTGGTGGCTGGGAAGGATGGTGGTGGCGTGCATTCTCGCTACAGCTGTGAAAACATCTTCCCATTCTTTCATCCTTCAGACGTGTTAGTATAAGAGAAAACGGAGTTTGTAATGCTAAGTGCATTAGATCACTTCCAGTCAGCTTCACGGAGTGAACAGAAATCGTACGTGTCAGGCTGGTAACAACAACAACAACTGGTTTGTTTACAAAACTCCCTCCCGAACCTTCATTTAATCTTGTTTACTCACCACTGCCTCTACTACCACTGCCTCTACCACCACTGCCTCTCACCACTGCCTCACACTTAATGAACAAACTCCAAACAATTATAATTAAGTGTGAAATGTCTGGATGAGCGTGCAGGGTATTGTTCTCTCGAGTGTAAACAACGCGGTACTGGCTCTCCAAGCGCCTGGGCGGACAGGTGATGGACACATTTGTTCGAATCATGATATTTTGTTCGCATGACGATATCGATTTTCTTGTTCTAATGATGATTTGTTCGACTGCCGAGCCGTTCGAATAGCGGGGGTCCACTGTACCTCCCTTTTCTTCCTCAAAGCAGCATGCCTCACAACCATACAGAAGATATATAGTATATTCCCCTATTTTATCATATAAGTAACTTCTTAACCCTTTTGGGGTTTTGGTCGTACAAGTATGTCTTACGCGCTGGGGTTATTGACGTACTAGTACGCATAAATTCTAGCGCCTTCAAATTAAGCGTGAAATGGCTGGTAGGCCTAGTGGTGAGAGAATGGGTCTGCGTGGTCAGTGTGCGCAGTAGGAAAAAAATTGGGGACCCAGTGGTGCATTGTGGGAACGCCATGTTAGTACACCCTGATCACCATGCCTGGCGGTAAGAAACTCCTCACTCCTCGGCAAATTGGAACACTTTTGTTCCCCAGTGACAGTTCTAACACTAAATGGGAGTGTCAGTGATGATGAGTTTCAAGGTTTTGAAGAGGTTGTGACCGAAACTAATGACCATAATACAGTGGACCCCCGAGTTTCGTAAAAACTTCACTCCTGAAGTCTGCTCAAGTGCCATTACGAACAATTTACTCCCTTAAGGAAAAATTTCACGTAGGTTAGTCTATTTCAGACCCCCAAAAATACACGTCCACAAGAACTTACAAAATTATACTTACATAATTGCACGATTTCCGGGGTATTCGTTAACCGAGGGTCCACTGTACCGGTAATATTGAGGAAAACCCAGACGACCCTCAGCCGTCCACCTCCGGTGTTGTAGCATCTTGTTCACGCTCAATTGTTCCAGGACGAAAGAGAAAACTGTTATTTACTCATATCCCAGACTCTGATGTGAGCAATGGTGATGATAGTGATAGTGAATATGAACTCCAAGCTCTTCAAAACAGTTCCAGTAGCGAGAGTGGAGCAGAATATTCTCCAGTGAAGCGTCAGTATATACGACGGTATATGCGCTCTGGTAGCGTGCCATATACTGTTCCAAGGGGAAGGAGTACATCTCCAGTACATCCCGTGGGCGTACAACAGGAAGTGATAGTGAAAATGAAGACGATAGTGTTGCAATTGGGATGAGAAATGTGCATGCATCTGGTAGTGGTGGTGGTGGTGGTGCCAGGCGTGAGGCACCAGTAGTGGACCATGCTGGCACCGACGTTGCCGAGTCAGCTCAGTTACAACAAAGGACATCTGCACCCACCCACCAACCCTCACAACCACAACCTCCACTTCCACAACCCCCACAACCACCTGTAAATATCCAGTACCCACCAGCAGACCGCACATGGGATTGGCAGGACGCTGACAATTTTATTCCCAATCCCCATCAGTTTGATGAAAGTCCAAGTGGAATACGCCCATCTTGTCCACTTGAGAACAATGCCAGTGAACTGGAATGTTTCGAGTTATTTTTGATGATCCCCTGATGGAAATTATTGTCAGGGAAAGCAACAGATAATACGAGTACACCATGGCAAACACAATACTTTCACCAACATCACGCCTCAACAGGTGGAAAGAGGCAACTGTGGCTGAGATGTACTTGTTCGTTGCCACAATAATGCTTATGCCACATGTGTATAAGCACCGTGTCAAATCATACTAATAATATACAGTGGACCCCCGGTGTTCGTCCTGCTCAAAACAGGCCCTTTTATGTAAGTATATTTTTTTAAATGCTTTTATAAGTGTAGTTTTGGAGGCCTAAAAGGACTAGTCTACTTTACATTATTTCTTAAGGGAATAAATTCGATTGGTAATGGCACTTGAACAGTATTCTGTTACGAAAAATGGACGAACACCGGGGGTCCACTGTAATAATAATATAATATAATATTTTTTATTTCGATGCAAGTTACAAGTATACATAGTTATTGGTAGTTACAATTATAAAACTAATGCAAGGAGAGCCACTGGCATGCCATGGCATTAGGGGCAGCTTATTCTAAAGACTTATTCACTAAGTACTTAATACTAGAGAAATTGGTTGAGTTTATTCTAGTTGTATATTTTATTTCAAGTTACAATATGTTGATGCTATACTAGTAAAATAACAATACTAGAGAAATTTATTGAGTTTCTTCTAGTTATACAGTGGACCCCCGAGTTTCGTAAAAACTTCACTCCTGAAGTCTGCTCAAGTGCCATTACCGAACGAATTTACTCCCTTAAGGAAAAAATGTCACGTAAGTTAGTCTATTTCAGACCCCCAAAAATACTTTTCCACAAGCACTTACAATATTATACTTACATAAATGTACGATTTCCGGGGTTTACGAAACTCAGGGGTCCACTGTATATTTTATTTCAAATTAACAAAATGATGATACTATACTATTTTAAATGACAATATGATGATATGAAATTGCAACAAGTGTTAAGGAGGATGACAATACAAAACTGAGATTATCTTAAGTAAAATAACATTGGGTTTGAAAGTTTGTTACAGTATGAGTATTTAGTATAGGGTGAGTAGGTGATTTTTGAGAAGAGTCTTGAATTGATTTTCCGACAAGGTTAACTTAATATTTACTGGTATGAATTCCAGATTCTGGGGCCCTTTATGTGCATAGAATTTTTACATTGGTTAGTATGGACTCAGGGTATGTCAAATAGTGATCTGTGTCTTGTGTCGTGGTCGTGGGACCTATTAAAGTTGTTGTTGAGAATTTTGAGCAGAGGGTTGATATTTAGCATGTAGAGTTTTATGTATGTAGAAGGCACATGAATAGGTATGAATATTTTTTACGGTGAGTAGTTTTAAAGTTTTGAATATAGGTGGAGTATGCTGTCTAGAGTGGGAATTTGTTATTATCCTGACTGCAGCCTTTTGCTGGGTTATGAGTGGTCTAAGGTGATTTAATGTTGTTGAGCCCCATGCACAGATTCCATAGGTGAGATAAGGGTAGATAAGAGAATGATATAGTGCAATGAGAGCTGGTTGTGGCACATAATAGCGTATCTTAGATAACATACCTACTGTCTTTGAGATTTTCTTGGAAATTTGTTGTGTGTGTGTTTGGAATTTAACACTACTGTCACGGTGGATTCCTAGGAATTTTCCCTCTGTGAGTCTTGTGATGGGTGAACCATTGAGCGTTATGTTAAGTGGAACATTTGTAGCTTTGTTTCCAAACTGAATGAAGTAGGTCTTGTCAGTATTGAGAGTAAGCTTATTTGTCTTCATCCATGTTGATATTTTCTGTAATTCGGCATTAACAGTGTTGATAAATAACAAAAAAGGCACACTACCGTGACTGGAACAATACACACACAACCCGCACATATAAAAGAGAGGAGCTTACGACGACGTTTCGGCCCGACTTGGACCATTTACAAAGTCACACTAACACACAGAGACGGAGGAAGTGGTATTTATAGGCAGGCAGACAGGGGAGGGTACCAGAGAGTGGGGTACTAATGAAGTAAGTAGTGGAAGTGGTAGTAGTAGTAATAGTAGTAGTGGAGACAGTCATATTCTAGAGGAGCACTGCAATGAGGCTAGCGGCCCGCAAGGGTGGGCCGCTAGCCCACCCTTGCGGGTGGGGAGGAAAGGAAAGGAATAAAATAAAGGACAAATACAAGGCAAAAAAAAAAGAAAGAAAGGAAAACCTATAGGAGGAAAAAGGGAGAAGAGGGAAGAGAGGAAAGGGGAAGGAATCAGGTTAAGTCACGGGTGTTCTGAAGTTTAGAGCATTTAACAATGTAATGGAGAGGAAAGCATCAACAGAGACAAAGCCAGGGCTAAGATTCATACAGGGGAAAGTTGTGTATAAGGGAGGATTCAACAAGGCGGGGACTATGAAAGTTAGACGTAGAGTAGACAGTTTTAGCAGAAGACCAATCAATAGGATGACTGTGATCTCTGACATGACAGAAAAGAGCATTATTAGTGTGGCAAGCCTAACACTATTTTTGTGCTCCTTGAGTCTGTCAGAAGAGATCGGGCAGTTTCTCCGAAGTACTGGAGAGGACAGGAGGAGCAAGAAATAGAGTAGACACCAGGAGAATCTGTGGAGGGAGGGAGGTATGAACTAGATTTTGCGAAGTGTTAGTCTGACGAAAGGTAAGTTTGATGTCTAGGAGCGGAGAGAGTTGCTGAGATTAGAGAGACAAGAGATGTAGGGAAGGCAGAGGACTGGAGAGTTCTCAGGAGTAGAGGGTTTAGTACCCACTCTCTGGTACCCTCCCTGTCTGCCTGCCTATAAATACCACTTCCTCCGTCTCTGTGTGTTAGTGTGACTTTGTAAATAGTCAGTCGGGCGAACGTGGGCGTAAGCTCCTCTCTTTTATATGTGCGGTTGTGTGTGTATTAACCCTTTGGGGTCGGTGCCGTACTAGTACGTTTTACGAGCAGGGTTGGTGCCGTACTAGTACGCCCAAATTCTAGCGGCCTCAATTTAAGCAGAAAACGTCTGGTAGGCATACATATGAAAGAATGGGTCTGTGTGGTCAGTGTGCGCAGTATAAAAAATCCTGCATACACATGCATAATGAGAGAAAAAAATCGACCGTTTTTTTATTAAAAGGCGACTTTGCAGTCGATTTTCATATGGTATTTATTGATGTATTCTCGTTTTCTTGGTCTCATATGATAGAATGGAATATATATTACAGAAATAGAGATGATTTTATTGGTATGACAATGACAAGTACCTTGAAATTGAGCTCAAAGTAGCGAAAATGTTCGATTTTGACGATGTTCAGAGTAAACAAATCACACCATGCCTCAATACACATCAACTGGCGAGTCTTATATTCATGCACAAGTGCTCTGATATTATTTA
>WNWK01056028.1:0-11117 GCA_009830355.1 Cherax destructor
AAAAATATTTTAGATAAAATACTATAACTTCTAAAGAAAATCATAAAATTTTTTATTTTCCATAAATTTCATTCAGTAGAAATTTATTTAAAAGTTAAATTTGTATTTGCTAAAAAAATGAGTTTTCAGAAAAGCACTAAACTCTAAAAGTAATTCAATAAATATTTTAGAATTTTTTAGTTTTAATGTCATGTATTTTCGAAAATAATATGAAATATTTATAAAAATATTGATTTTTATAGATTTTTAATGGATTTTTAAAAATTTAATAATTAATATATTCAAAAATTATAAAATTATTTTATTATTTTTGAGATTTAAGGATTTTTAGATTTTAGAAACTATTTTTTTAATAAAAATATAATTATTTAATTCTAAAGAAAATCATAAAATTTTCTTTTCCATAAATTTAATTTAGTAGAAATTTATTTAAAAGGTAAATAAGATTATAAAATTGTTATTTCCAAAATCTAAACTCTTTAAAGTGAAATATGCAATAAAATAATTTTACAATTTTTGAGATTTAATCATTTTCGAAAATATGAAATATTCTAAAAATTTGATTTTTTAGATTTTTAATGATTTTTAAAATAATAAAATTTATAAAAATAATTTTAAATTTTTAAATTATTTTATATTTAAATATTTAAATTAAATTTTTTTATTTATTATTTTTAAAATATTTTTAGATAAATATACCTTAGTAAGCTTCCTAAAAGAAAATCATAAAATTTTGCTTACTTTTCCATAAATTTCAATTGCGTAGAAATTCTATTTAGTGTGAAAATGTAAGTATTTACTAAAAATGAGTTTGCCAGAAAGCACTCAAACGCTAAAAGTCGAAATATGCATAAAATCGATTTTAACATTTTTCTGAGCTTTAATGTTTCATGTATTTTCGATAATATAAATATTCTATAAAAATATTGATTTTTATAGATTTTTAATGGGATTTTTAAAATATGTAAATAATTATAAATATTCAAAAATGCTAAAAACTTATTTTATTGCATTTTTTACATTAAGCTTTTCAGATTTCTGAAATATTTTTTATAAATATACTTGAGTAAGCTTCCTAAAGAAATCATAAATTTTGCTTACTTTTCCCATATCATAAATTATTTAATGTAAATTATATTATAAAATTCAGAAATAACTTAATAATGCATAAGATTATTTTTATTTTTAATTGATTAATAAATATTAAATTTATTTATAGATTTAATGATTTAAATATTAAAAAATATTCAAATTAAACTATTTTATTGCATTTGACGATTTAGGATTAAGATTGAAAATTTATTAATAAGCTCAAGAATTAAAATTGTTTATATTTAATAAAAAAAAGTGAATTATTACTAAATGATTTTCGAACCACGTAACGTCGAAATATGCAAAAATCAGATTTCAGCTTTAAGTCATGATTTCGAAAATAATAAAATATCAAAATATTATTTGATTAATATTTTAAATAAATAATTATAAACTATATTTGCATTTGACGTTTCATTTAGATTTTGAAAATTTGAAAAAAACATTAAAGAATATAATTTGTATTTCATAATATCAGAAATTATTTAAAATGTGAAATTAGTATTTTAGCTAAAATGAGTTTTGAGAAAGCACTCAAACTCTAAAACTCGAATATGCAATAAAATAGATTTAGCACATTTTTCTGTTTAATGTTTCATGTATTTTCGAAATAATATGAAATATCATAAATATTGATTTTATAGATTTTAATGATTTAAAAATGTAATAATTAAATTAAAATGTATAAACGATTTATTCTTTGACGATTAAGGCATTTTCAAGATTTTTGAAAACTATTTTAGATAAAATATACTATGAGTAAGCTTCCTAAAAGAAAATCATAAATTTGTTATTTCCATAAATTCAATCAGAAATTTATTTAAAAGTGTGAAAATGATTTTAGCTAAAAATGAGTTAGAAGATCAAACGTCAAACTCGAAATATGCAAACGATTTTAATTTTTCTGAGCTTTAGTTTCATGTATTTTAATAATTAAATATTTATAAATATGATTTTATGATTTTAATGATTTAAAATATGTAAAAATTAATAAAATTCAAATTATAAAACGATTTATTGCATTTTGACGATTTACATTCAGATTTTCTGAAAACTATTTTGTAAAATACCATAGTAAGCTCCAAAAGAAAATCATAAATTTGTTTTTCCATAAATTTAATTCAGAAATTTTTTAAAAGTGTGAAAATAGTATTTTAGCTAAAAAGAGTTTTGCCAGAAAAGCACTCAAACCGTTAAACGTCGAAATATGCAATAAATGATTTTAGCATTTTTGCTTTTAATGTTTCATGTATTTTTGAAAATATGAAATATCTATAAAATATTGATTTTTATAGATTTTTAATGGATTTTAAAAATATAAATAATTATAATATTCAAAATGCTAAAAACTATTTTATTGCATTTTGAGATTTAAGGATTTTCAGATTTCTGAAAACTATTTTTAGATAAATATACCTATGAGTAAGCTTCCAAGAAAATCATAAAATTTGTTATTTCCATAAATTTCAATTGCAGAAATTTATTTAAAAGTGTGAAAATGTATTTTAGCTAAAATGAGTTTTCAGAAAAGCACTCAAACCTTAAAACGTCGAAATATGCAATAAATGATTTTAGCACATTTTTTAGTTTTAATGTTTATATTTTGAAATAATATGAAATATTCTATAAAAATATTGATTTTTATAGATTTAATGGATTTTAAAATATGTAATAATTTAAATATTCAAAATTAAAACTTATTTTATTGCATTTTTGAGATTTAAGGATTTCAAGATTTTTGAAAACTATTTTTGATAAAATATACCTATAATAAGCTTCCAAAGAAAATCATAAAATTTTGTTCTTTTCCATAAATTTCAATTGCAGTGAAATTTATTTAAAAGGTGAAAATGTAAGTATTTTAGCTAAAATGAGTTGCCAGAAACACTAACCTCAACGTGAAATACAATAATGATTTTCCAAGACAATTTTAAAGCAAATTATAATTTTAGACATTTTTGTAATGTTTCATGTATTTTTCGAAAATAATATGAAATATTCTATAAAATATTGATTTTTATAGATTTTTAATGGATTTTTAAAAATATGTAAATAATATATAATATTCAAAAATGCTATAAAACGTTATTTTATTGCATTTTTTGACGATTCAAAGCATTTTCAAAGATTTTCTGAAAAACTATTTTTTAGATAAAATATACCTATGAGTAAGCTTCCTAAAAGAAAATCATAAAATTTTGTTACTTTTCCCATAAATTTCAATTGCAGTAGAAATTCTATTTAAAAGTGTGAAAATCTAAGTATTTTAGCTGAAAAATGAGTTTTGCCAGAAAAGCACTCAAACGCTCTAAAACGTCGAAATATGCAATAAAATACGATTTTAGCACATTTTTCTGAGCTTTTTAATGTTTCATGTATTTTTCGAAAATAATATGAAATATTCTATAAAAATATTGATTTTTATAGATTTTTAATGATTTTTTAAAAATATGTAAATAATTAATAAATATTCAAAAATGCTATAAAACTTGATTTTATTGCATTTTTTGACGATTTAAGGCATTTTCAGAGATTTTCTGAAAACTATTTTTTAGATAAAATATACCTATGAGTAAGCTTCCTAAAAGAAAATCATAAAATTTTGCTTACTTTTCCATAAATTTCAATTGCAGTAGAAATTCTATTTAAAAGTGTGAAAATTAAGTATTTTAGCTAAAAATGAGTTTTGAGAAAAGCACTCAAACGCTCTAAAACGTCGAAATATGCAATAAAATACGATTTTAGCACATTTTTCTGAGCTTTAAGTTTCATGTATTTTCGAAAATAATATGAAATATTCTATAAAATATTGATTTTTATAGATTTTTAATGGGATTTTTAAAAATATGTAAATAATTAATAAATATTAAAAATGCTATAAAACTTATTTTATTGCATTTTTGACGATTCAAGGCATTTTCAAGGATTTTCTGAAAACTATTTTTTAGATAAAATATACCTATGAGTAAGCTTCCTAAAGAAAATCATAAAATTTGCTTACTTTTCCATAAATTTAATTGCAGGAAATTCTATTTAAAGTGTGAAAATTAAGTATTTTAGCTAAAATGAGTTTTGCCAGAAAGCACTCAAATCCGAAACGTGAATAGCATAAAATACGATTTTAGCACATTTTTCTGAGCTTTTAATGTTTCATGTATTTTCGAAAATAATATGAAATATTCTATAAAAATATTGATTTTTATAGATTTTTAATGGGATTTTTAAAAATATGTAAATAATTATTAATATTCAAAATGCTATAAAACGATTTTATTGCATTTTTGACGATTAAGCATTTCAGGATTTTCTGAAAACTATTTTTTAGATAAAATATACCTATGAGTAAGCTTCCTAAAGAAAATCATAAAATTTTGCTTACTTTTCCCATAAATTTCAATTGCAGAGAAATTCTTTTAAAAGTGTGAAAATTAATATTTTAGCTAAAAATGAGTTTTGTCAGAAAAGCATCAAACCGCTCTAAAACGTCGAATATGCAATAAAATCGATTTACACATTTTCTGAGCTTTTAAAGTTTCATGTATTTTTCGAAATAATATGAAATATTCTATAAAATATTGATTTTTATAGATTTTTAATGGATTTTTAAAAATATGTAAATAATTAATAAATATTAAAATTCTATAAAACTTGATTTTATTGCATTTTTGACGATTTAAGGCATTTCAAGGATTTTCTGAAAACTATTTTTTAGATAAAATATACCTTGAGTAAGCTTCCTAAAAGAAAATCATAAAATTTTGCTTACTTTTCCCATAAATTTCAATTGCAGTAGAAATTCTATTTAAAAGTGTGAAAATAGATTTTAGCTAAAAATGAGTTTTGCCAGAAAAGCACTCAAACCGCTCTAAACGTCGAAATATGCAATAAAAATCGATTTTAGCACATTTTTCTGAGCTTTTTAATGTTTCATGTATTTTTCGAAAATAATATGAAATATTCTATAAAAATATTGATTTTTATAGATTTTTAATGATTTTTAAAATATAAATAATTATAATATTCAAAATCTATAAACTTATTTTATTGCATTTTGACGATTTAAGGATTTCAAGTTTTCTGAAAACTATTTTTAGATAAAATATACCTTGAGTAAGCTTCTAAAGAAATCATAAAATTTTGCTTACTTTTCCCATAAATTTCAATTGCAGTAGAAATTCTATTTAAAAGTGTAAAATGTAAGTATTTTAGCTAAAATGAGTTTTGCCAGAAAAGCACTCAAACGCTCTAAACGTCGAAATATGCAAAAAATACGATTTAGCACATTTTTCTGAGCTTTTAAGTTTTTTCGAAAAAATATGAAATATTCTATAAAATATTGATTTTATAGATTTTTAATGGGATTTTTTAAAAATATTAAATAATTTAATATTCAAAATGCTATAAACTTATTTTATTGCATTTTGACGATTTAGGATTTTCAAGGATTTTTAAAACTATTTTTAGATAAAATATACCTATAGTAAGCTCTAAAGAAATCATAAAATTTTGCTTACTTTTCCATAAATTTCAATTGCAGAAATTCTATTTAAAGTGTGAAAATGAAGTATTTTAGCTAAAATGAGTTTTGCCAGAAAAGCACTCAAACGCTCTAAAACGTCGAAATATGCATAAATACATTTTAGCACATTTTTCTGAGCTTTTTAAGTTTCATGTATTTTCGAAAAAATATGAAATATTCTATAAAATATTGATTTTATAGATTTTTAATGGATTTTTAAAATATAAATAATTAATAATATTCAAAAATGCTATAAAACTTATTTTATTGCATTTTTGACGATTAAGATTTTCAAGGATTTTCTGAAAACTATTTTTAGATAAAATATACCTATGAGTAAGCTTCCTAAAAGAAAATCAAAATTTTGCTTACTTTTCCCATAAATTTCAATTGCAGAAATTTTTAAAAGTTGAAAATTAAGTATTTAGCTAAAATGAGTTTTGCCAGAAAGCCTCAAACCGCTCTAAAACGTCGAAATATGCAATAAAATACGATTTTAGCACATTTTTCTGAGCTTTTAATGTTTCATGTATTTTCGAAAATAATATGAAATATTCTATAAAATATTGATTTTATAGATTTTAATAGATTTTTAAAATATGTAAATAATTATAATATTAAAATCTATAAAACTTGATTTTATTGCATTTTGACGATTAAGGCATTTCAGATTTTCTGAAAAACTATTTTTAGATAAAATATACTTGATAGCTTCCTGAAAATCATAAAATTTTGCTTACTTTTCCCATAAATTTCAATTGCAGTAGAAATTTTTTAAAAGGGAAAACTAAGATTTTAACTAAAATGAGTTTTGCCAGAAAGCACTCAAACCGCTCTAAACGTCGAAATATGCAATAAAATACGATTTTAGCACATTTTTCTGAGCTTTTAATGTTTCATGTATTTTTCGAAAATAATATGAAATATTCTATAAAAATATTGATTTTTATAGATTTTAATGGATTTTTAAAAATATGTAATAATTATTAATATTCAAAATGCTATAAAACTTATTTTATTGCATTTTGACGATTTAAGGCATTTTCAGGATTTTCTAAAAACTATTTTTAGATAAAATATACCTATAGTAAGCTTCCTAAAAGAAAATCATAAAATTTTGCTTACTTTTCCCATAAATTTCAATTGCAGTGAAATTCTATTTAAAAGTGTGAAAATCTAGTATTTTAGCTAAAAAATGTTTCCAGAAAAGCACTCAAACTGCTTCTAAAACGTCGAAATATGCATAAAATACGATTTTAGCACATTTTTTCTGAGCTTTTAATGTTTCATGTATTTTCGAAAATATGAAATATTCTATAAAAATATTGATTTTATAGATTTTTAATGGATTTTTAAAATATGTAAATAATTAATAATATTCAAAAATGCTTAAAACTTGATTTTATTGCATTTTTGACGATTTAAGCATTTTCAAGATTTTCTGAAAACTATTTTTTTTAGATAAAATATACCTATGAAGTAAGCTTCTAAAAGAATCAATCATAAAATTTTGCTTACTTTTCCCATAAATTTCAATTGCAGTAGAAATTCTATTTAAAAGTGTGAAAATTAAGTATTTTAGCTAAAAATGAGTTTTGCCAGAAAAGCACTCAAACTGCTCTAAAACGTCGAAATATGCAATAAAATACGATTTTAGCACATTTTTCTGAGCTTTTTAATGTTTCATGTATTTTCGAAAATAATATGAAATATTCTATAAAATATTGATTTTTATAGATTTTTAATGGGATTTTTAAAAATATGTAAATAATTATAAATATTCAAAATGCTATAAAACTTATTTTATTGCATTTTTTGACGATTTAAGGCATTTTCAAGGATTTCTGAAAACTATTTTTAGATAAAATATACCTATGAGTAAGCTTCCTAAAGAAAATCATAAAATTTTGCTTACTTTTCCCATAAATTTCAATTGCAGAAATTCTATTTAAAAGTGTGAAAATCTAGTATTTTAGCTGAAAAATGAGTTTTGCCAGAAAAGCACTCAAACCCTCTAAACGTCGAAATATGCAATAAAATACGATTTTAGCACATTTTCTGAGCTTTTTAATGTTTCATGTATTTTTCGAAAATAATATGAAATATTCTATAAAATATTGATTTTTATAGATTTTTAATGGGATTTTTAAAATATGTAAATAATTTAAATATTCAAAAATGCTATAAACTTGATTTTATTGCATTTTTTGACGATTTAAGGCATTTTCAAGGATTTTCTGAAAAACTATTTTTTAGATAAAATGTAAGTATTTTAGCTAAAAATGAGTTTTGAAAAGCACTAAACGCTCTAAAACGTCGAAATATGCAATAAAATACGATTTTAGCACATTTTCTGAGTTTTTAATGTTTCATGTATTTTTGATTTAATAATATAAATATTCTATAAAATATTGATTTTATAGATTTTAAGTTTTTAAAAATATGTAAATAATAATAAATATTAAAAATGCTAAAAACTATTTTATTGCATTTTTGAGATTCAAGATTTTCATGATTTTCTGAAAAACTATTTTTAGTAAAATATACCTATGAGTAACTTCCTAAAAGAAAATCATAAATTTTGCTTACTTTCCCATAATTTCAATTGCAGAAATTCTATTTAAAAGTTGAAAATTAATAGTTTTAGCTAAAATGAGTTTTTAAAAAGCATCAAACCTTAAACGTCGAAATATTTAATCGATTTTTACATTTTCTAGTTTTTAAATTTATGTATTTTGAAAATAATTAAATATTTTAAATATTGATTTTTATAGATTTTATGATTTTTAAAAATATAAATAATTATATTCAAATTATAAATTATTTATTGCATTTTTAGATTAAATGCATTTCAGGTTCTAAAATATTTTTTTAGATAAAATACCTAGATAATTTCCTAAAAGAAAATCATAAAATTTGTTAATTTTCCATAAATTTAATTGCATAGAAATTTATTTAAAATGAAAATCTTATATTTTAGCAAAAATGAGTTTGCTCAGAAAAGCACTCAAACCTTGAAAGTCGAAATATGCAATAAAATACGATTTTAACATTTTCTAGATTTTTAATGTTTATTATTTTCAAAATAATATGAAATATTCTATAAAATATTGATTTTTATAGATTTTTAATGATTTTAAAATAAAATTTAATATTAAATTTAAAAATATAATTTTTAATTCATTTTGAATTTAAATTTTTAGATTTTAAAATATTATTAGATAAAATTACATTGAGTAAGTTAAAGAAAATCAAAATTTGTTTTTTTCCATAAATTAATGAGTAGAAATTATTTAAAAGGTGAAAATTGAATTTTTAGCTAAAATGAGTTTTGAAAAGATAAACCTCTAAATAAATATGATAAATAATTTGAATTTTTCTAGTTTTTAATTTATGTATTTCAAAAATATGAAATATTTATAAATATTGATTTTATAGATTTTAATGGATTTTAAAAATATTAAAAAATTAATAAATTAAAATGCTATAAAACATATTTTATTGCATTTTGACGATTAATGCATTTTAGGATTTTCTAAAATTTAGATAAATATACAAAAGCTTCCTAAAGAAAACTAAATTTTGCTTACTTTCCATAATTTCAATTGCATAGAAATTCTTTTTTAAAGTTGAAATTAGTATTTTAGAAAAAATGATTTTCAAAAATCAATTTATAGAATTTAATGGATTTTAAAAATTTAAATTTAAATTTCATATTTTAAAACTATGAAATATTCTATAATTTGATTTTAAGATTTTTAATGGATTTTTAAAATATTAATATTATAAATATAAATTCTATAAAACTATTAATCATTTTTACTTTTCCATAATTCAATTTTCTGAAAATTTTTTAGATAAAAAATGTGAGTATTTCTAAAAAAAATATAAAATCTATCCCTATTTAAGTCGAAAATTCATTAATAAGTTTATGACATTTTTAGCTAATGAGTTTCAGAACAAAATAAATGAAATATAAAAAATAGATTTTAGAATTTTTTGAGTTTTAAATATGTAAATATTAAAATATTAAATATTCTATAAAAATATTGATTTTTATAGATTTTTAATGGATTTTTTAAAAATATGTAAATAATTAATAAATATTCAAAAATGCTATAAAACTTGATTTTATTGCATTTTTGACGATTTAAGGCATTTTCAAGGATTTTCTGAAAACTATTTTTTAGATAAAATATACCTATGAGTAAGCTTCCTAAAAGAAAATCATAAAATTTTGCTTACTTTTCCCATAAATTTCAATTCAGTAGAAATTCTATTTAAAAGTGTGAAAATGTAAGTATTTTAGCTAAAAATGAGTTTTGCAGAAAAGCACTCAAACGCTCTAAACGTCGAAATATGCAATAAAATACGATTTTAGCAATTTTTCTGAGCTTTTAATGTTTCATGTATTTTTCGAAAATAATATGAAATATTCTATAAAAATATTGATTTTATAGATTTTAATGGGATTTTTAAAAATATGTAAATAATTAATAATATTCAAAATGCTATAAAACGTTATTTTATTGCATTTTTGACGATTTAGGCATTTTCAGGATTTTCTGAAAAACTATTTTTAGATAAAATATACCTATGAGTAAGCTTCCTAAAAGAAAATCATAAAATTTTGCTTACTTTTCCCATAAATTTCAATTGCAGTAGAAATTTATTTAAAAGTGTGAAAATGTAAGTATTTTAGCTAAAAATGAGTTTTGCAGAAAAGCACTCAAACCGTCTAAAACGTCGAAATATGCAATAAAATACGATTTTAGCACATTTTTCTGAGCTTTTTAATGTTTCATGTATTTTCGAAAATAATATGAAATATTCTATAAAAATATTGATTTTTATAGATTTTTAATGGGATTTTTAAAAATATGTAAATAATTAATAAATATTCAAAATGCTATAAAACTTGATTTTATTGCATTTTTTGACGATTAAGGCATTTCAAGGATTTTCTGAAAACTATTTTTTAGATAAAATATACCTGTGAGTAAGCTTCCTAAAAGAAAATCATAAAATTTTGCTTACTTTTCCCATAAATTTCAATTGCAGTAGAAATTCTATTTAAAAGTGTGAAAATGTAAGTATTTTAGCTAAAAAATGAGTTTTGCCAGAAAAGCACTCAAACGTCTCTAAACGTCGAAATATGCAATAAAATACGATTTTAGCACATTTTTCTGAGCTTTTTAATGTTTCATGTATTTTCGAAAATAATATGAAATATTCTATAAAATATTGATTTTTATAGATTTTTAATGGGATTTTTAAAAATATGTAAATAATTATTAAATATTAAAATGCTATAAAACGTTATTTTATTGCATTTTTGACGATTCAAGGCATTTTCAGGATTTTCTGAAAACTATTTTTTAGATAAAATATACCTATGAGTAAGCTTCCTAAAAGAAAATCATAAAATTTTGCTTACTTTTCCCATAATTTCAATTGCAGTAGAAATTTATTTAAAAGTGTGAAAATCTAAGTATTTTAGCTAAAA
>WNWK01056029.1:0-11116 GCA_009830355.1 Cherax destructor
TTTTTATAAGTTTTTTGGGGGTCTAAAAGGGGACTCATCTAATTTACATTTTTGGGGAAAAAAATTGTTTGGTAACAGCATTGAACAGCATTCTGAAGGGGGGTGAGTTTTGGAGTGTTGGAATAGCGGGTCCACTGAATGATAAAATTCCTTCCAAATAGTCAGACAAATAAGGCGGGTATATTACATACTAAAGCACTGTACATGGTTGATGTTTTTTGAGATGCGGCAACAAGATTCAGTCAGACCAGTGAATGTGTTAAAATGCTGCCTTGTTCATTTGTTATTTCAAACCTGAAACCCAGTCTGATAATTTTACCATGATTACCCCAATGAAAACATTTTTTGTTGCTACATTGTTATCACGTTTGGTTTTTTTAAGTCTTATAGTAGGTTCTGTCCTTTCTAGTAAAGTAATTTTTACAAATGGTTCAAGTTCTAATGAATGAAGATGGAAGAAAGGAAGAAGAATGACTTCTTTATTCTTACTATTAATGTACCCTAATCCAATAGTCATTTTTATTATTATTAATGTCAATAAAGGTAGGGTTATTTATATATGCTAACTACAATATGTAATACAATACAATGCCCTGTAACTATGACAAAACCAAAGGCCCCAAAAGAATGGAAATAAGTCATTTTTGCGGCTATATTGGGTTATCCTAGGATAAATTTTATATAATCTCTATAAACACTACTGAAAATTTTTTAATGCATCGAAACAAAAAAAAAAAATTTACTAAACCCCCCTTCTTCCAGGCATTAGTACAGCCCCGGAGACAACTGCTCAGTTTTCACTTATGTAACCATTGGAAAAAACGCAGGTGATATAACAACAATTTAAAAAAGGAAAGGGACCCAAAGGGCATATTTTTTAAAAATTTTTAGTCTTGGGCCCTTAAAAGTGATAAAGGCCCGTAAAAAAACATTTTAAAAAAATATGTTCTCTTTTTTCTATGTGTTTTTTTAAAAACCCAATGTAATTAGTGCTAATCTCATATTTGAAGTCAAAAAAAGGATGCATTTATATACAGATACAGATTTTTGAACTTTTACAGCAGAGTAGCTTAGGTAAAAAACACATACTGAATAAATCTGAAAAGAGTAGTGATGTTAATGAAATAAAGATAAAGAGGTTACAAGATAAAATGATTCAATGAGAGAACTATGGTTTACTAAAATTAGAGTTATGATCCATTATGTGTTTTGAGGCATGTCTTCTTTTGACTGTGTCTTGTTTGTAATTCCTTTCTTACTGCACCACTGCAAGCTTTGTAAAAAAAAATTAGATTAAATCTTTGTCCTAAAAAAATTTTTTAGATAAATAAATCTTGATAACATATTTAATGACTACAACACAAAATAGTAAGTACTATACCATGATAATAAAGAAGCAACTTCTGCAAAGCAGCAGAGACGTTGAATCCAAATACAGCCTTGCCATGGTACCAACAAACTCTGAAAAGGACACTTGTGTACAGTTCAAAACATTTATTAAGGTTAACATTTTCCCTTTTGAGGGCTTCAGTTGTGACAAATGATGCCACTCTTGGCAAAGTGTTTCCTTTAATAAATGTCTTGAACTGTACCTATATATTTTTTCCACACTAACATACAGCACTTGGAGGTTGAAACTTTGATCCAATAAACGAAGGAAGCCAATACCTTGGATCACGAGCCTCACCAGCATCTAGACAACCTTCATCAAATAATTGAAAAAGGTATCTATCTCAAAGTGTTGAGATACACCATTCTAATTATTACTCAATAGATGAGCTAAACCCATAAGGGCATTCAGCACTTGAGGAATAGGAGGCCATCAGCTTTGATCCAAGGAAGGGAAGGGAAGGGTAGTTTCACCAGCATTATGGTCCCCTTCTCCCTTCCTCCTTTCATGGAATATTTCTAAATTAGGTCAAATTATTACCTCTAAAAAGACAAAACCATAAAGTCATTCGGAACTATTATTATTATTAAAAAGGAGAAACACTAAACCTATGATTCAATGAGGAGGTAGCTTCAATTCATTTGATCAAGAGCCCTTAACCTGCAATCAAAGTCATCTTAACCTATCACCAGTGAAGAGATTCGCCACTGTAACTTGTGTTTGAATGAGAAAAACCAGTTTAGTTGTGCCTGCTCAAAGTGTGACTAGGAATATTTACTCCACTTGACATACCTTTTTTCATGTACCTTTCAAAATTATACTTTGGCAAAGCATGGCCACTTACGACTGTCTATGAAATATTTATATGCTGAATAACAAAAAAAAAAAAAAACAAAATAAAGTAAAGTAAAGAAAGTAAAGTAAATTGTATTTCTTTGCAGATTGCAGATTACATAGGTATTGGTAGTTACAATGTAAATTGAGTGCAAGGAGAGCCACTGACATGCCATGGCATTAGGGGGAGCTTTATTCTAGTAACTTAAAGACTATGTACTTAATATTAGAGAAATTTATTGAGTTTATTCTAGTTAAAATGCTTTTAAAATTACAAATGATGAAATTTTACTTTTAAATTATTATATAATGATTTTAGATTGTTACAGGTGATAAGATTCTTGAATGGTAATATGGAAATTTAGATTATCTTAAGGAAAAAACATTGACATTTTTGACATTAACTTATAATAGTATTTAGTTTTGATTGAGAAGGGAAATAATAGTAAATATTATTAAAAATTTAGATTATGAAGGAAAATAATAATGAATTTTTCAAAGTAGTTTATAGTATGATCATTTAGTTTTGGGTGAGTAGGTGGTTTTGAGTTGAGTCTTAAATTGATTTTCAGACAAGATTATCTTTTTAAAATTTACTGGTAATGAATTCCAGATTCTGGGCCCTTTTTGTGCATAGAATTTTTACATAGGTTGATATGAACACGGGTATATCAAAAGTGATCTGTGTCATGTGTTGTGGTCATGGGTCCTATTAAAGTTGGTGAGGAGAATTTTGAGCGGAGGGTTTATATTAGAGTGTAAAGTTTTATATATGTAGTAGGCACAAGAGTAAGTATGAATGTTCTTTACGGTGAGTAGTTTGAGACTTTTGAATATTGGTGAGTATGCTGTCTAGAGTGGGAATTTGTTATCATTCTGACTGCGGCCTTTTGTTGTGTTATGAGTGGTCTAAGGTGATTTAATGTTGTTGATCCCCATGCACAGATTCCATAGGTGAGATACGGGTAGATAAGTGAATGATATAGTGCAAGGAGAGCTGATTGTGGTACATAATAGTATCTTTGATAATATGCCTACTGTCTTCGAGATTTTCTTGAAATTTGTTGTATGTGTGTTTGGAATTTAAGGCTACTGTCAAGGTGGATTCCTAGGAATTTTCCCTCTGTGAGTCTTGTGATGGGTGTACCATTGAGCGTTATGTTATGGAACATTTGAGGCTTTGCTTCCAAACTGTATGAAGTAGGTCTTGTCAGTATTGAGAGTAAGCTTGTTAGTCGTCATCCATGTTGATATTTTCTGTAATTCGGCATTAACAGTGTTGGCCAGTATAACTGGATTTGGGTGAGAGAAGACATATGTTGTGTCATCTGCAATAAAATGGGTTTGAGTAGTTGTGATGCATTCGGTAGGTCATTATGTAAATGAGGAATAGGAGTGGCCCCAGGACACTTCCTTGAGGGACTCCGACTGTAATTTGTTGTGTGGAAGAGTTCGCTCCATTTGTGTACACGTATTGGCTTCTGTTGGTGAGGTATGACTTTAGGTGAGTTGAGTGGGTGCCCCTTATACCATAGTGTGCTAATTTTGTGAGCAGTAAATCATGGTCGACTGTATCAAAAGCTTTCGTAGATCAATGAAGATTCCCAGTGGGACTTCTTTCTTCTCAAGTGCTGTATATATTAACTCCAACATGTGCATAATAGCATCGTTTGTGCTCTTGTTTGTCCTGAATCCAAATTGACAGGGTTGAGTACATTGTGTGAGACGAGGTAGGAATAGATTTGTCTATGAATTAATTTTTGAAGATTTTAGAAAGCAATGGTAAATTAGAAATTGGTCTATAATTATTCAGGTCTGTTTGATCACCTCTTTGTGGATCGGGGTGACCCTAGCTATTTTGAGAATTGATGTAAAGGTAGAGGCTTCAATGGATTTATTGAATAGTGTTGCTATAATTGGTGACAGTACCTGTGAAGCTTTTTTGTACATAAAAGTTGGTAAGCTGTTTATGTCTCCTCCTTGTTTTTAAGGGTGTTGATTATGAGCTAGACTCGAGCTTCTTCACATGCTTGGCTAGGTGTGGGTTCCAAACTGGTGCTGCATACTCCAGTATGGGCCTAACGTACACAGTGTACAGGGTCCTGAACGATTCTTTATTAAGATGTTGGAATGCTGTTCTTAGGTTTGGGTTGGTAGGAGCTAGGAATAGTGTATTAGGTAGGTGTTTGTGAGGTAGTCTGTTGGACGGGAAGTTTGAGCTGAGATTTTACTGCTAGATTCTTTCCTATGGTGGAGAAAGAAAATATTAGGTCTGTTTGCTGTCTCAGTAGGTGAGAGTAGGGTTCATCTGCTCTTGATAATTTGATGGTGTTGTTTTTCGCTATCTTATTATTTCCTAGAATTGCAGATAGGGTCTTCCAGGTCTTTTCATATCACCTTTTATGTTCTGGAGTCTGTTCTCATAATACAATTTTTTTGATCTTCTTATCAGGCTGGTAAGGATTGATGAGAGCGTTTGGATTGTTCTCTGGTTATTAGACCCCTTCTGTATTGTTTTTCATATTGGTGCCTTTTGTTAATGGATTTAAGGATGTTGGGTGTTAGCCAGGGATTGTTAAGTCTCTTAGCTGTGATCTGTTTAGTTTTTTAGGGCAATGTTTGTTATAGAGGTGGTGGGTTTTGTTAAGGAAATTCTTGATGCATTCATTAGTATCTGTATATGTTTCTAACTCATTATGCCAGTCAATGTTAATCATAGCTGTTATAAAGTTATTTACAGCTAACTCATTATGTAGTCTGAAGGTAACTTTTGTAATATCTAGGGGCAATTTACCAAGGTTAGTTATGAGAAAGGTCGGATAGTGGTCTGTGGTGTTGTCTGTGATTATGCCTGATTTTAGAGGGGATATAGTATTAGTCCAGATGTGGTCTAGTAATGAAGTACTAGTCTCGGAGATTCTTGTAGGTTTTGATATTGTTGGTAGTAACAAGCAGTTGCTCATAGTGTTTGTGAATTCTGTTACTTGTGGGTCCTGGTCATGTAGGAGATTTATATTGAAATCTCCTGTGAGCAGCAAATGGTCTTTGTTCATGTGTGCATCAGTTATCAGGTTACCTAGTTTTTCACTAAAATGGTGAATGTTTGACTGTGGTAATCTGTAGATGTTTATCACTGTGAGGGTTTTTTGCATTTAAATTTAGCTATAATATATTCTCCATGCTCATCCCTTATGCAAGAGGACTAACTTTTCTCAAACAAACGGAGATTCTCATTTTTAACGTTAGATTTTAGATTGTTAGAGGAGAAATCTTCATAAATTTGCTAATCTGGTACAGAATTTCATAAAAGCAATACTTTCAGCATTATAAATAAAAAAGGTTGTTGTTGTTGGGAGTCTTGAGGGCCACCAAAGTTGTTGTTGTTTGGGTTTGGAGGGCCACCAAAGTTGTTGTTGTTTGGGTTTGGAGGGCCACCAAAGTTTTGTTGTTTGGGCTTCTCGGAGTCTTGGAAAAACATATCGTTCATATCTCATTCATTTCCTTTGTACCTTGTTCAGCTATCAAAACTTTGGGGCCCAGTCTCTGGACCCATTATATACCTCTATAATCTGTAAATACCTTTGTAACTTGTCATGATTGTGACCAGATCTACCTGAGTTCATTACCTTTGTAATAAGTCACTCTGTCTGACTTTTTTGGGTTATCCTAGGTTCTCTACACATATGCTGCTATGTATGATAATGTATGTAAATGTATTTGTGTATACCTGAATAAACTTACTTACTTACTTACTCAGCTATCAAAACTTTGGGTCCAGTCCCTGGACCCATTATGTACCTCTGTAATCTTTTGACTACCGCCCACAGGATGTGTGTGGGGTGCATAATAAAGATATTAAACTAAACTGACTCACATCTCAGTGGGGTCATGATTGTGACCAGATCTACTTGAGTTCATTACCTTTGTAACTTGCTCAGCTATCAACACTTTGGGGTCCAGTCCCTGGACCCATTATGTACCTCTGTAATCTTTTGACTACCGCCTACAGGATGGGTATGGGGTGCACAATAAAGATATTAAACTAAACTAACTCATATCTCAGTGGGGTCACGATTGTGACCAGATCTACCTGAGTTCATTACCTTTGTAACTTGCTCAGCTATCAAAACTTTGGGGTCCAGTCCCAGGACCCATTATGTACCTCTGTAATCTTTTGACTATAGCCCACAGGATGGGTATGGGGTGTGGAAAATATTGGGTATTTTCCCGAAAGGTTATACTCGATAACCTTTCTAATGTGACTATTCTTAATGTGTGGCTGTTGGTTCGTATTTTTTTTTTGAGATGAAGACAGAACCATCCCGACGGTCGCGTGGGTACGCGGAGCTGGGTCAAGTGAGGGCAGAGAACGAGCCAGTCACGTGTGGAGAGGCCTAGAGTCAAGATATCGGGCGGGATGCCTTCGGGTATTGGACGATGTCGTCAGCCAGACCGGACTTAATGGCTTCAATTCGTAATATGGAGTGATATCAAGTGTGCGACGCGTAATTCGTGGGACATGCGGTCTGGAAAGTCCGATTCGGGCGACAATTTGGTGAAATAGTGTGGCTCCAACTTAATGGGGTATGGAGATTTAGACCTAATTCGAGTTCTAGTGGTGGAGCAACTTGCAATGTGAACAGATTGACTGATGTTGTAGTGGCCAGGCTTAGGCTTGGCTACAAGTACTTCTGGCAGTTTGGGAGATACACAGATGATGATCAAACTAAATGCAAATTGTGTGATCAGGCATATGGTCACTGTCTTGAACACTATGTGCTGAATTGTCCACTTATTGAGGAATATAGAGATAGACAGTATAATAACCTATGTGACAGACATGTCAAGATATCTTATTAGTGAAGGTAGGATACCACTTATACTAAGCAAATTTCCTAAATTTGCTTGTAACATATAAGTGAACTGTAGATATAAATCCAAATTAATTTCCATGAACGTGCCTATCTGTGCTCATGATAATGCGAGCACAGATGGGCATGTTTGTGGAGCAACTCGCAATGTGAACAGACTGACTGATGTTGTAGTGGCCAGGCTTAGGCTTGGCTACAGGTACTTCTGACAGTTTGGGAGACACAGATGATGATCAAACTAAATGCAAATTATGTGATCAGGCATATGGTCACTGTCTTGAACACTATGTGCTTAATTGTGCACTTATTGAGGAATATAGAGATAGACAGTATAATAACCTATGTGACATATCAAGATATCTTATTCATGAAATAAGATACCAATGGTACTAAGCAAATTTCCTAAATTTGCTTGTAACAGATAATTGAAATGTAGATATAAACCCAAATGTACAATTGTTAACCCCTTTGGGGCCTAGTGCCTAGGCCTTTTGTGTATCCATATGCTCTTGCGCTACCGTCCACAGGATGGATATGGGGTGCACAATAAACTAGCCACTTCGGTGGCAAAATCTAATCTAATATAGTGGTGCGGCGACACGACAAGATACGGTCGTAAACCCTGATTCTGGGTAGTTTTCGTAATAGAAGAGACTGAAATATACTTAATGAATATGGTGAGACGTTGAATCTAGTGAAGCAGATTTGTAAATAATTAGAAGTGAATGTACCGGGTGCCGGCTAGTGAAGGGACGTGTGGGGAATTAAGGGAGATTGTCTATCTGGGCCACCGCCACTTGCAACAAACAATCTCTCGGGGAGATGACCGACTAGTATAATTTTACCGCAGTCACTCCCGCGAGGTGTGTGAGAAACTTTACCCAACAAACAAACAAACTCCTGGTCGCACCCGAGGGGATCCTTCGATATTCTCACACTCACCCCACTGCACTCTGGACCAGTGTAAATAAATCTGAATAGATAATAATAATTAAGGTATGATTATTTTTAAGTGGACTGTATAGGTTTAGATATAGGATATAAGACTGATTGAGGAGAAGGAGAGAGCACAATTAATTAATATTCACTCACCCTTTATCTGCGTCTTGAGTGTTCACTGGAGATCTTCATCATTCCCACCGCAGACACAATATCTCAACATACCTACTGGCCAGATGGTACGAGGACAATGTACATACTTACGGTGAGGAAGCCGTATTCTTGTTGATGTGCTTCGATAGATCTCGTGATCTTGCTCGGTCGATATAGTTCGTCCGTCAAGATGATGGTATGGGTTGTCCCGCTGAGTCAAAGAAGATTAATTTCCTTGATCTCTCTTACGCCCATGGGACCTGGCGATACTTAACATGCGGTTGATCAGGAGTAGCGATTCATATCCTCTCGCTATTTCCCTTTATTACAGTTTATACGTATAACTTTACACGCTATGTACATTATGACTTAATGCCCCACTAGTTTATACACATTCACCGTCTCTATACCGAAATTCAGACATGGCGGTCTGGGATGGCGTCTCTGTCCGTGCCGGCACCCGATACATTCACTTTCAATTATTTATAAATCTGCTTTACTAGATTCAACGTCTCACCGTATTCATTAAGTATATTTCAGTCTCTTCTATTACGAAAACCACCCAGAATCAGGGTTTACGACCGTATCTTGTCGTGTCGCTGTATCACTATAACCCGAATTAGGCCTAAATTTCGATACCCCATTAAACCGGGATCACACGTTATTTCACCAAATTGTCGCCCGAATATCGGACTTTCCGGATCGAATGTCTCACGAATTACGCGTCGCACACTTTGATATCACTCCATATTACGAAGTGAAGTAATTAAGTCCGGTCTGGCTGACGCAATCGCCAAATTCCCGAAGGCATCCCGCCCGATATCTTGATTCTAGGCCTCTCCACACGTGACTGACTAGCCCTCAGCCGCCCTCTGCCCAGCCTCGTCCATACCCCTCAAAATCCCCCCTCCGCGTACCCACGCGATGGTTGGATGGTTCTAATCTCATGTCCACATAATGTGGAACCACAAGCAATACATTAAAGATATCTATTCATATTGGAAAGTTTATCAATTTCAACTTACGGAAAATACCAATATTTTCCACAGGATGCCATCCCAGGGCCGCCATGTTGGATATGGAAGAGATGGTCGTTTCCATCTCCTCTCATCGACTCTGAATTTCGGTATAGAGACGGTGAATGTGTATAAACTAGTGGGGCATTAAGTCATAATGTACATAGTGTTTAAAGTTATACGTATAAACTGTAATAAAGGGAAATAGCGAGAGGAGATGAATCGCTACTCCCGATCAACCACATGTTAAGTAAACGCCCGGTCCCGTGGGCGTAAGAGAGTTCAAGGAAATTAATCTCCTTTGACTCAGCGGGACAACCCATACCATCATCTTGACGGAAGAACTATATCTACCGAGCAAGATTACGAGATCTATCGAAGCACATCAACAAGAATGCGGCTTCCCCACCGTAAGTATGTACACTGTCTTAGGTTACCATATGGCCAGTAGGTATGTTGAGATATTGTGTGTCTGCGGTGGGAATGATGAGGATCTCCAGTGAACACCCAAGACGCAGATAAAGGGTGAGTGAATATTAATTAATTGTGCTCTCTCCTCCTTCTCCTCAATCAGTCCTATATCCTATAGCTAAATCCATACAGTCCACTTAAAATTAATCGTACCATAATTATTAGTATTATCTACTCAGATTTATTTACACTGGTCTAGAGCGTCAGTGGGTTCAGAGGGTGTGAAATTATCGAAGGGAGCCATCTCAGTGACCAGGGTGGCTCAGGTTTTCCCACATACCTCGCGGGAGTGACTGCGGTAAAATTATACTAGTCGGTCATCTCCCCGGGAGATTGTTTGTTGCAAGTGGCGGTGACCCAGATAGACAATCTCTTTTAATTCCCCACATGGGGTGCATAATAAAGATATTAAACTAAACTAACTCATATCTCGGTGTGGTCTGTGTTGTGATAAAAACACAGGCCTCATTTCTAGGCTTTATTGAACAAAATCCATGGTACATGTCTGCAACAGAAGAAAATACATCTAATGACTGCTGCTGCAGGACAGGTGATGTAAGTGCATATGTCCTCAGAAAACTATAGCTACTGGCGACATATTTAAGCTTACCATGTAATCTGCATCACGAATGTATTTGTGTAAGAGCGAGACCACACGCCATGCTGGGCCATCGCCGTACTGTTTGTTGTTATTGTTAGGGGCCCCCTGAGGTGGTGCCGTATTGTGTCCTGGAGCGGCTCTCCACAAGAGCGGTATCACTACAGTCTGACAAAGACTCATCGTGACCTCTATAATCCTGCTTTTTGCGTTACTGCTCACAGAATGAACTGCGGATACATAATAAACTACCCTCTCAAGGGACACAACTAAACTAAAACTTAACTCCATATATGTTCTTTAAAAATACGATGCTATGTATGATAATCTATGTAACTGTATTATCTCCTTTATAGTGTAATAATAAGGTAATAAAAGGACTCGAATGGAAATAAGTCACTATCTGACTTTTTGGGGTTATCCTAGGTTCTCTACACATATGCTGCTATGTATGATATCTATGTAACTGTATTTGTGTAAGCCACTGGCTTACGCGACGGTCTGGAGTTTTGAGACTCTCTGACCGCGGGTTCGAACCCCACCCGTGGTATGGTTTGTTTGCAATCGTGTCATTACGATTTCGTGAGTCAAGAGGAAACAAAGTTTCTTCCAAAAGCAGAAACTGGAACAAAATTTTCAAATGAGGTCAGGAGGACACCTTTGCCTAAATTATTATATAAATGGATTAGAAAACCGACAAGTTGATGAATAAGCTATCGCAACACATGGGTATTTTTACTGTGGAAACGTTTCGCCACAAACGTTGCCAAAATGAAGATACCCAAGTGTTGCACAAGTGTCTCATTCATCACTTTTATCTAAACCCCATCAGAGCCAGACACCC
>WNWK01056030.1:0-11116 GCA_009830355.1 Cherax destructor
AATGTCAAAGACCTGGTAGTGATCATGTCAGAGGATCTCACCTTCAAGGACCATAACAAAGTAGCAATGGCATCTGCTCGAAAAATGACAGGATGGATAATGAGAACCTTCAAAACCAGGGATGCCAAGCCAATGTTGACACTTTACAGATCGCTTGTTCTATCTAGGCTAGAATATTGCTGCACACTAACGGCACCTTTCAAGGCGGGTGAAATTGCTGACCTTGAAAATGTGCAGAGAACCTTCACCGCACTCATAAGTGCGATAAACCACCTCAACTACTGGGAACTCTTGAAGTTCCTAAGCCTGTACTCTCTAGAACGCAGGCGGGAGAATACATTATTATATCACATGGAAAATTCTCGAGGGCTTAGTACCAAACTTGCACACAAAAATCACTCCCTACGAAAGCAAAAGACTCGGCAGGCGATGTAACATCCCCCAATGAAGAGCAGGGTGCCACTAGCACGTTGAGGGACAACACAATAAGTGTCAGGGGCCCAAGATTGTTCAAATGCCTCTCAGCATACATCAGGGGATTGCCAACAAACCCTGGCTGTCTTCAAGCAGGCACTGGACAGGCACCTAAAGTCGGTACCTGACCAGCCGGGCTGTGGTTCGTACGTTGGACTGCGTGCGGCCAGCAGTAACAGCCTGGTTGATCAGGCTCTGGTCCAACAGTAGGCCTGGTCACGGACCGGGCCGCGGGGCGTTGACCCCTGGAATTCTCTCCAGGTAGACTCCAGGTAGACACTGACCTAATCTGCCCGAAATGCTCAGCATAACAAGGACTTTCTATATAGTAGTATGTCACTGATGTCATAGCCTGTATACCATGTATATGTACTTGTAGTAAATAAAGATATTATTATTATTATTAATATTATTATTATTATTATTATTATTATTATTATTATTATTATTATTTTTTCCTGCTTAAGCCAGGTTTCAGTAAGAACAATACATTTGAAGGTTGTCTTTAGGGAATCAAGGAGGGCGAAGAGGTCATCATAGTGTTTGCTTAAGGACCTGATGTTGTAGTTAAGAACTGTTATACTTTTAGCAGTATTTAGGACAGTGTTGGCTTGTGATGCTGTGTAATAGAGGCAGTTACTTTCCAGTAAATTTTGATTGGGTGTTAGATTATATAGGTTTTGATCAGGGTCGATGTGATCATTCATCATTTAGGTTAAATAGTAATTTTGTTATATCATGTATAGTGTGGTGAGTTCTAGTATTGATGTCTGTAGTGGGGGGATGTTTGGACAAGTATATAAGCTAAGCAAAACAATGTTGGTCAAATAGAGTACAGTAAACTAAATAAACATAATAAGGAATTGGTTTGTTATGTATGTATTAAGCTAGAATGAAATAAAAAATTAGATATAAACTACTAAGATAAAATTACAAAATAAGGTAGCACCAATGAGTTGGGTGTTGTTCATGTATTAATCCCGGTGGTCTGGTGGCTTGAGCTCTCGCTTCACACACGGAGGGCCCGGGTTCGATTCCCGGCGGGTGGAAACATTTCGACGTGTTTCCTTACACCTGTTGTCATGTTCACCTAGCAGCAAATAGGTACCTGGGTTGTTAGTCGACTGGTGTGGGTCGCATCCTGGGGGACAAGATTAAGGACCCCAATGGAAATAAGACAGACAGTCCTCAATGACGCACTGACTTTCTTGGGTTATCCTGGGTGGCTAACCCTCCGGGGTTAAAAATCCGAAGAAATCTTATCTTATCTTATTAACTGCTCTTTCAAGGCTACAATATCTACCGCGTGCCGACCCCTCCCCCATAGCAATCAATCAACTGACCCTCTAGATACCTTTGTAATCCGAAACGAAACTGATTTTCATCCCTTCCTCTCGATAATAATACTCACGTATAGCCCTCATTGCATGTACATTACACCAAACGCTTACATCACCTCCCTCTGTCCATTACCCCAATACGTACTTCTCCCACCACCCAGCAGAACTCCCACTCCTTTCCACACCCTTCAATAAATGCACATTAAGCTCCCAATAACTCGAAAACGTCTTTACAACCCCCGCCCATCCTAACTCTGCCAACACACCCCGATGATCAGAAAAACCCACGTCAACATAATCCACCCTACGGTGAAAAGCTCTGTGCCACAAGGCACAGTACTCGCTCCCATCTTGTTCCTCATCCTCATATCAATCAATCAATCAAAATTTATTTCTAGTAATATTACAAAGTGGGGTATACTTATAGTATTAATACATTTTACGGGGTAGATATTACAAGATGGCCAATAATATGCCTAGGTATCGGACATAGACAGGGATATAAGCCACAGTGTCGTGTCTTCCTTTGCAGATGACACCCGAATCTGCATGACAGTGTCCACCATTGAAGACACTGCAAGACTCCAAGCAGACATCAAACAAATCTTTAAATGGGCTGCAGAAAACAATATGAAGTTCAATGATGAGAAATTTCAATTACTCCGATATGGAAAACGTGAGGAAATTAAAATCTCATCGGAGTATAGAACAAATTCCAACCACACAATAGAGCGGAAAACTAATGTAAAAAATCTGGGAGTGATCATGTCAGAGGATCTCACCTTCAAGGACCATAACACCGTAGCAATCGCATCTGCTAAAAAAATGACAGGATGGATAATGAGAATCTTCAAAACCAGGGATGCCAAGCCCATGTTGACACTTTTCAGGTCGCTTGTTCTATCTAGGCTGGAATATTGCTGCACACTAACTGCACCTTTCAAGGCAGGTGAAATTGCTGACCTAGAAAATGTGCAGAGAACCTTCACGGCACACATAACTGCGATAAACCACCTCAATTACTGGGAATGTTTGAAGTTCCTAAACCTGTACTCCCTAGAATGCAGGCGGGAGAGATACATTATTATATACACTTGGAAAATTCTAGAGGGATTAGTACCAAACTTGCACACAAGAGTCACTCCCTATGAAAGCAGAAGACTCGGCAGACGATGTAACATCCCCCCAATGAAAAGCAGGGGTGCCACTAGCTCGTTGAGAGACAACACAATAAGTGTCAGGGGCCCAAGACTGTTCAACTGCCTCCCAGCATACATAAGGGGAATTACCAATAAACCCCTAACTGTCTTCAAGCAGGCACTGGACAGGCACCTAAAGTCGGTACCTGACCAGCCAGGCTGTGGTTCGTACGTTGGACTGCGTGCGGCCAGCAGTAATAGCCTGGTTGATCAGGCTCTGATCCAACATGAGACCTGGTCACAGACCGGGCAGCGGGGGCGTTGACCCCTGGAACTCTCTCCAGGTAAACTCCAGGTACCCACATCAATCTGCCTAGTCACATACACACGATCTATCCTCGCCGCATAGCCACGTCTTATAAACGTATGTTCTACGAAACCCCCTCTCCCCCATCCCCATCTACCACCCCCACCGCACTCAATACCTCCCTTATTACCCCTAACACACTCCGCCCCTCTTGGTTCTATATCCTTCTTACGAAAGACACAATTCCAATCTCCTCCGATAACAGTTACCACGGGCAAACCTCTCAAAAAATACATCAATTCCTCCCGAATAAAAGCCTCTTTGTCCCTCCTGCAATGCACTGCCGGCATATAAACCCCAATTAAACATATCTTCATCTCACCCTACATCCCCTCTACCATAACTACCCTCCACCTCCCCCTCCTCCCAGGGGGGGAGGGGGAGTAGGCCTTCTGCAGTAGGCCTTCTGCAGTGTTCCTCCATTCTTATGTTTTTATGTTCAACCCACACCTTTTTACTAAACCTTTGTCCAGGCTTGAGCACATTCTCATCAGTGGTACCACTTGACCTCTTACGTGATATCCCGGTGGCTTCCATCGCTTCCCCCTCCTCACTCACCTCTTCCCTATGCACCTCTACACTAATCACTTGTTCTAGATCAAGAGGCTGCCCGCCACTTGCATCCGTCTTCCCTAACACAACACTTTCTCCATTCACTTCCTGTATTACCTCTCCACTTCTCTGATCCACTGCTAAAGAACCTTCTAACATGTCCCTCATCTCCTGCATCATTGGTTCCATCAAACTCAAACCCAACTCTTCACATCCTGGTTCCTCCCCAGGACTCCCTATAGCAGGCACCTGAGACTCAGGAGACAATGTGAGCACCTGTTCCCTCTCAGCATCCACCTGTTCGCTCCACTTACTCGAAGTCTCCTTCCCGACTTTTCCCATCTCCACTGCCGAAGCCACCTCTTTTGATGCCACTTCAGCACTGCCACGCCTCTGCTGTTCTATCTTCATAACACAATTCACTGCCAAGTGACCAGCCGCACCACAAATGCGACATGTCCTCTGCTGACCCGGGTACATACACTTGCGTATGAAACCCATCCAGCATTACTACACTAATGGTGGCCCAGTGGCCTGGTGGCTAGTGCTCTCGCTTCACACACAGAGGGCCCGGGTTCGATTCCCGGCGGGTGGAAACATTTCGACGTGTTTCCTTACACCTGTTGTCATGTTCACCTAGCAGTAAATAGGTACCTGGGTGTTAGTCGACTGGTGTGGGTCGCAGCCTGGAGGACAAGATTGAGGACCCCAATGGAAATAAGACAGACAGTCCTCAATGACGCACTGATTTTCTTGGGTTATCCTGGGTGGCTAACCCTCCGGGGTTAAAAATCCAAAGAAAATTTTATCTTATCTTATCTAACATATGATGGTATTGGACCCCGTAGTGTCATCTTAAGGGAGAATGATCCCTCCAACTGGCCAGCATACAGGCCCTGGGACCACCTCCCCGCTGTCGCTGCATGTATGACTTCAAAACGGATAAACGTCTCCCGTAGATCCACCTCATGCGCTTCAAATGGGAAGTTACGAATCTTAATCCATGTGTAATAACTCGAGACATCTCGTAGCCGCACCTCTAGGCCAGGATTGACCTCTATCCTCCATTCTTGATACTGGTCGACGACCCGTTCGTAGGCACTGCCATCAACAAACTTTATGAAGATCCTGACCCTTAGCATCGTCAGACCCTTAGCATCTGGTTCACTGGTTGGGGAGGTAGCCTTTAATGAGGGTGTGTACATGCACCGATTAAAGGTTATGTACTCTTTGCATCCCACAGTCACTAAAAACACCGGATATAGCCACCCCACAAAGGTAGCGTAAACCAGTTGCAAAGAATTATCGACCGATACTCTCTAGAATGCAGGCGGGAGAGGTACATTATTATATACACATGGAAAATTCTCGAGGGCTTAGTACCAAACTTGCACACAAAAATCACTCCCTACGAAAGCAAAAGACTCGGCAGGCGATGTAACATCCCCCCAATGAAGAGCAGGGGTGCCACTAGCACGTTGAGGGACAACACAATAAGTGTCAGGGGCCCAAGATTGTTCAACTGCCTCCCAGCATACATCAGGGGGATTACCAACAAACTCCTGGCTGTCTTCAAGCAGGCACTGGACAGGCACCTCAAGTCGGTACTGATCAGCCGGGCTGTGGTTCGTACGTTGGACTGCGTGCGGCCAGCAGTAACAGCCTGGTTGATCAGGCTCTGTTCCAACATGAGGCCTGGTCACAGACCGGCCCGCGGGGGCGTTGACCCCTGGAATTCTCTCCAGGTAGACTCCAGGTAGATAGCACGAACGTCCCATATCATATAAAACTATTTGAAAGGGTTCTAAGAAGCAATATCCCCAATCACTTGGACACCCAACAGTTTCACAACCCAGGACAGCATGGGTTTAGAGGAGACCATTCCTGCCTGTCCCAGCTACTGGAACACTATGATGTGATTTTGGATACACTGGAGGACAAGCAAAATACAGATGGGGCTGTGGTTCGTACGTCGGTTTGTGTGCGGCCAACAGTAACTACCTAGTTGATCAGGCCCTGATCCACCATGAGGACTGGTCACAGACCGGGCTGCGGGGGCGTTAACCCCTGGAACCCTCTCCAGGTATACACAGACTTTGAAAAAGCCTTCGACAAGTACGATAATGGTGCAATGGCTCACAAAATGCGTAATAAAGGAATAACAGGAGAAGTGGGTGATCAAACAAACTTTATTTCTTTCTGTAGTATTACAAATTGTAGTTTACATGTCATAAAATATTGTTAAGCACAAAAGAAAACCGCTAACAAATAGAGCATAGAGTATAAAAAGAGTAAATTCTAAGGCGGCTACAGTAAAAAGCTCTGTTCCGCAAGGTACAGTACTCGCCCCCATCCTGTTCCTCATCCTCATATCTGACGTAAAGATGTAAGCCACAGCACCGTGTCCTTCTTTGCTGACAGTGTCGTCCATTGAGGATACTGTAAACATCGAAGAGGACATAACTAAATCTTTAAATGGGCCTCAGAAAACAATGTGAAATTCAATGAAGACAAATTTCAATTATACTCTGCTATGGAAAACTCAAGAAAATAAATACAGGATCGAAGTATAAAACAAATTCCAACCACACAATAGAGTGAAAATCTAATGTGAAGGACCTGGGAGTGATTATATCAGTGAATCTAGCTTTCAAAGATTACAACAAAGTTTCTACCACATCAACTAGGAAAATGATAGGATGGATAAAGAGAACCTTCAAAAAATGTGTAGATTTGAATAATACAGTGATTGTGTAATGAAATGTGATGCTGATTTGACCCTTACGAGAAATTTCAAGTGAGGGAAGGTGTAGAACAGCTGCTGAGTGATGCTAGGGGAAGATGCCATATTTAATTTAATGTGTGGGCACTGGACTTAATTGTGCGACGTAATTCGGCATTTTCCAAGGCCAATTTGGGGTGTTTTGGCCTGGATTTGTAATAGGAACCCATGTTAATGTCCCCTGCTGAAAAAAATTGACAGGAAATTTGCAGGACCTAAAGAATTACACATGGATGGCGGAAAAGATGGGATGCAAACATCACTCACAGGGAAGTGCACCATTAGTCTTTGCATTTAAATCACTAGCTGACCAGTGTAGGGTCTAGGTGTCAGGCAGGTGTTGTGGTGTGATCCGTCTACAGTAATTAAATGGTGTTAATATGAATATTTTGTGTACCCAGCATGTAAACCAAAATAACATACAGTCCACAACTTTAATTACCAGAGTAGCTGGTTTTAATATTATAATTATTAATGGAGTGGTAGGGAGTGGGCAACGAAGAAGTTTCAGTTCAGCGACCTACTGTGACTAAGTCCCATTTACCTCAACCAAATTACTTGCAGGTAATAATTCAGGTAATGCCCTTAATTAGTTCCATTTACCTCAACCAAATTATTTGCAAGTAATAATTCAGGTAATGCCCTGTAAGCTTCCTGCAGGTGATTTGCTAATAATAATAATCATAATAATAATAATTTTATAATTCTTTTAAAATCACTTGTCCTCTCTGGGCTGGAATATTGCTGTACACTAACGACCCCTTTCAAGGCAGGTGAAACCGCAGACCTGGAGAATATACAGATAATTTTCACTTCACGAATAAGTACTGTGAAACACCTCGTTTTCTGGGAATGGTTGAAGTCCCTTGACCTATACAGTAACAGCCTGGTTGATCAGGCTCTGATTCACCATGAGGCCTGGTCACAGACCGGGCCGCTGGGGCGTTGACCCCCGGAACTCTCTCCAGGTAAACTCCAGGTATACTTTTTGGAATACAGGCGAAAAAATATATGATAATATTAATTTGGAAAATCCTAGAGGAATTAGTCCCAAATCTGCACACGGAAATCACTCCATGCGACAGCAAAAGACACACATCGTAAGTCAATACGTGACCAGCCGGGCTGTTACTGAAGGCTTGCAGCCAGTAATAACCAAGTTGATCAGGCCCTGATGCACCGCGAGGCCTGGTCATGGACTGGGGACACCCTCCAGGTATACTCCAGGTATCTGTTGTCTTCCTAGATGTGGATCATCTGGTTGATGTCACTCAGTGTTATGAACTCTGATACTTGCAATATAATATCGTTTCTTCATTTAGGCAGTAGAAGGTCCCCATAGTGCAATGGTTCCCTTACAAGTGGTTCAACCCCACTTGTAATGAGGTTTCACAAGTCATGTTTAGTATTCACTCTGGCGAGTAAGAGGGCGCTCAGTCATTAATTAGGGAACATCACGTATCTGTAAGAGAGGAAACGCAGTATACCACAATCTTATCAGAGGAGACGTAGTTACAAGCCAGATTATCAAATATTCTCCTTAAACTTTTTCTGCTACTTGAATTTTGATCAAGAGATAGAAAGGAATTTAATTTACGGCTGCAGTGCAAACACACAAGGTCAATTGTCTACCTGGAGTCTACCTGGAGAGAATTCCAGGGGTCAACGCCCCCGCGGCCCGGTCTGTGTCCAGGCCTCCTGTTGGACCAGAGCCTGATCAACCAGGCTGTTACTGCTGGCCGCACGCAGTCCAACGTACGAACCACAGCCCGGCTGATCAGGTACCGACTTGAGGTGCCTGTCCAGTGCCTGCTTGAAGACAGCCAGGGGTTTGTTGGTAATCCCCCTTATGTATGCTGGGAGGCAGTTGAACAATATTGGGCCCCTCACACTTATTGTGTTGTCCCTCAACGTGCTAGTGGCACCCCTGCTCTTCATTGGGGGGATGTTACATCGTCTTCCGAGTCTGTTGCTTTCGTAGGGAGTGATTTTTGTGTGCAAGTTTGGTACTAAGCTCTCGAGAATTTTCCATGTGTATATAATAATGTATCTCTCCCGCCTGCGTTCTAGAGAGTACAGGTTTAGGAACTTCAAGCGTTCCCAGTAGTTGAGGTGGTTTATCGCACTTATGCGTGCGGTGAAGGTTCTCTGCACATTTTCAAGATCAGTAATTTCACCCGCCTTGAAAGGTGCAGTTAGTGTGCAGCAATATTCTAGCCTAGATAGAACAAGCGATCTGTAAAGTGTCAACATGGGATTGGCATCCCTGGTTTTGAAGGTTCTCATTATCCATCCTGTCATTTTTCGAGCAGATGCAATTGCTACATTGTTATGGTCCTTGAAGGTGAGATCCTCTGACATGATCACTCCCAGGTCTTTGACATTAGTTTTTCGCTCTATTGTGTGGTTGGAATTAGTTTTGTACTCCGATGAGATTTTAATTTCTTCACGTTTTCCGTATCTGAGTAATTGAAATTTCTCATCATTGAACTTCATATTGTTTTCTGCAGCCCATTTAAAGATTTGGTTTATGTCTGCTTGGAGTCTTGCAGTGTCTTCAACGGTGGACACTGTCATACAGATTCGGGTGTCATCTGCAAAGGAAGACACAGCACTGTGGCTTATATCCCTGTCAATGTCTGATATGAGGATGAGGAATAGGATGGGAGCAAGTACTGTGCCTTGTGGAACAGAGCTTTTCACAGTAGCTGCCTCAGACTTTACTCTGTTGACTACTACTCTTTGTGTTCTACGTGTTAGGAAATTATAGATCCATCTACCAACTTTTCCTGTTATTCCTTTATCACGCATTTTGTGTGCTATTACACCATGGTCACACTTGTCAAAGGCTTTTGCAAAATCTGTGTATATAACATCTGCATTCTGTTTGTCTTCTAGAGCATCCAGGACCTTGTCGTAGTGGTCCAGTAGTTGGGACAGACAGGAGCGGCCTTCTCTAAACCCATGCTGTCCTGGGTTGTGCAATTGATGGGTATCAAGATGAGTGGCGATCTTGCTTCTTAGAACCCTTTCAAAGATTTTTATGATATGGGACGTTAGCGCAATTGGTCTGTAGTTCTTTGCTATTGCTTTACTGCCCCCTTTGTGGAGCGGGGCTATGTCTGTTGTTTTTAGTAGCTGCGGGACGATCCCAGTGTCCGTGTTTCCTCTCCATAAAATGTTAAAAGCATGTGATAGGGGCTTCTTGAGTTCTTGATGAACACGGAGTTCCATGAGTCTGGGCCTGGAGCGAAGTGCATAGGCATGTCATTTATTGCCTTTTCGAAGTCATTTGGCGTCGTGATGATGTCAGAAAGGCATGCGTCTGTCAAGTTCCTCTTAAATTATTACTCCAGATATTACAAGGAACCTCAGATGGATTATTTTGTAGGCAAAATCTGGAAAATTTACGTGCTAGATATATATATTTATTGTGTATCTCATATCACCACATCATTGTGGTGAATTGTGTAACTTATTTTTTATTACAACCTGTATAGGTGACATATTTTATTTTTCTTATTAGAAGCAACTACCAAATAATTGCAATTATTTGCTTATATTTTTTTTAAATACATATTTACCATTAACCATTTTCAAACTTTAACTCTTTATAGTGCTACCTCATTTTATAATTATCTTAGTTATTATCTTGTTTTACTTATAATTGAATCATAAGCAATATCTGGTCTACCTTACTTCACTCTAGCTTAATACATAACCAACACCAAACACATTGGTGCTACCCTATTTTATAATATTTTAATTTGTAATATTATATTTTGTAATATTATCTTTTATAATATTATCTTAATAGTTTTATATCTAAATTTTTAATTTTACTTTATTTCATTCTAGCTTAATACTTAACCAATATCAAACTCATTGGTGCTACCCTATTCTTAGTAATTTTATCTTATTAGTTTATATTTAAATTTTTATTTCATCTAGCTTATACATAGTCAATACAAATTCAATTATGTTTATATGTTACTATACTCTATTTGACCAATGTGCATTAGTTGTATACTTGTCCAATCATCCCCCCAGTACAGATATCAGTACTGGAATTCACCACACTATACATGATATAACAAAATTACTATTTAACCTAAATGATGAATGATCACGTCGACCCTGATCTAAACCTATTTAATCTAACACCCAATCAAAATTTACTGGAAAGTAACTGCCTCTACTACACAGCATCACAAGCCCACACTATCCTAAACACTACTAAAAGTATAACAGTTCTTAACTACAACGTCCGATCCTTAAGCAAACACTATGATGACCTGCTTGCCCTCCTTGATTCCCTTAAGACAACCTTCACATGTATTGTTCTTACTGAAACCTATCTTAAGTAGATATCTACTCGCTACCAGGATACACAGCAATACACAATTGCAGACCAAACCAAGTTAGGGAGGTATTGCAATCTATTACTCTAATGAAATATCCT